>ML825757.1:235788-265423 GCA_009831015.1 Picea engelmannii | reverse complement strand
TGGTACACTTCCTGGTTATAAATGAATATAAAGGTCATGATATCTAGAAGGTGGAATACCCTTAGGAATCTCTTCAAATACCTTGGAATGATTGTTAGTAACTTTTTGGAGATCCACTGGAATAGAAGGTCTAGATGTTTGAACATCTAGTGAGCACAAATGTGAAAGTACAATATGGTATCCCTTTTTGAGTAATTTTTTCATGTTGTTGGAGATTATCATTTTCGAGGGCTTCCCTTGGATACCTATGAGTTCAAATTCCTTTCATTTTGAGGAAAATCTCATGAAACGTTATTGAAAACTACGAGCCACTATTCTTGATCTGATAGAAATGACGAGGGTTCTCGTTGATGACCCAATCAAAGGTAGAGGAGAGCCAAGTGGCCTAGAGCCGATGCAACTTGAATAAATCACTGGGTTAGAAAACCCTAAAGTTCCACCATCACAGATCAGATCACCGGAGGAAATTTCAACCCATCCTGAGATAGCGAGGACATCAAGAAGAACAAGTGTACCAAATCTCTTGTTCGACTTGATAACCATCTATGATGATGAGGAGAGTTCAGAGGTGTCCCTGGTGACACCAGTGCATATTACAGAGGAGAAAGAATCTAAGAGAGCATCTGCCACGGGTCCCGATACTCCAGTTCAGATCCTTCCATAGAGCGAGCATGAGGTCGAAAGAGCCTTAGACATTGAGCTACTCGATGTACTGGGAACCCCAATGGAAAACTCGAGGTATGAGATAGGATCGGGCAGACAGAAAGAAGAAATTCCACAATAGGAAATCGGAATTTCAACAGTTGATTTCCAAGTAAGTACCGAACCTACCCATGGTTCTGTAGTTTTGGTTGATACCTTACCAGTCGATGAGAAACAAATAGAGGTTGAGCCATTGAGACATATGGAATAGGTTCAGGAACCCATACTAGAACATATATACACAGTCGGGAGCCTGGGGAATACTCTAACTTGGGGAGAACAACAAATCCATGAACCTGTTGATGAGGTCTTTGATATACAAGAAATCACCTATGACCAAAAGAGAAAATCCATCATGAAGAGAACCACTAAGAAGAGGAGGCTTACGTTGGATAGTTTGATTCTCATTACCATAGAGAAAAAATTTATCAACACAGAGAATGCCAAGACGTCCAACATTATCAATGTAGGGATGGCTATCACAAATGCCACCTTGGACAGAGAAAGAAGAGATGAAAAGGAGTTGGTCGTTGCGCTAAATGAGTTGGAACACTTGCGCCATTTGGAAAAATACTATCAGGACTCCACACAAGCCACGGTGTTTTTAAGAAGAGAGTTCCAAGACGCCTATGAAAAATTCACGAATGAATGGCACCTTTTCACTGCAGGGATAGATGACTTCCAAGAAGACACCCTTATGGCACTAGAGACCTGCAAGGACGTGGAAATATGGTACGAGAATCAATTACATCAGCGCAGTTCAAAAGGGTTGAGACACCGAAGAGCACGACATTCGGGTGCTGACGGACAGTAGAATAGATCGGATCAGGAAAGCAGTCAAATACTGGGTGAAAATGGCCCAAGAACCTCAATGGGAGATTTTAAAAAAATGGGTCGATTTCCAAAGGAGTGGGGTAAAGATTAATCGGGAGATGAAAGACATCGGCCTCCTAGAATTCGGATCACCCGAGCACTTTGTTGACTTTCATGACATAGTCAAGAAACATGCAAAACAAGACTCGGCATGGACTGTAGAGATAGAAAAGGTGGCGAGCATGGTGTTAGGTCAAGTACAGCAGTTCATGGAGCATATGATCAAGGCTCGAGCAGTATTGCAGCAGTTAAGTGTCAAAATAGTCAAGTATCGAGCACAGGATGTAAAAGAAATCCTTTCAGCCCCGATGGACCAACACAGGTTCTCGTATGCCAACACATGCAAGTAAATCTTCGTCAAATGGTCAGAGTATGAGAAGAGTCATCCACTTCAGTGAAACTATTTGATTATTCTTAGAATACAGAGAGATGGAAGCGCCATGCGACGATGTTTTGTTTTAATTAGCTTGCACTTTTGATAGCTATTTTTAGTTAATGATTTGTTATAAATACAAGGATTGAACTTTTAGTAGAGATCGATGGTTTTTGCAAAGACCCTCACTTTTGGAATTGTAAAGAACTATTTCCGAACTACCTTAATTGAGAAGTCTTGTTTAGGACAGGAGACAAACTTTTTTTTTCATCAAAGGCGTTGTTGATTGGATTTGAGGAGGAATTACTTCCAAATTTATTTCATGAATGGATGATGTAATGAGTAAGAGTTTCTGAATCTATTGATAAGTTAGTTGTTTCAATACTTTTTGTAGTTTTTGTCTCTAATGATGAAAGCAAATCGTTGTGTTAAAGTGTGATTAATGCTAGAGATAAGGAAACTATTTTTCTTGCCATCATTTTATTGCATGTATGTTTTCTTTCGATAATTGTATTTCATTCAATAATTGAAATGCAAGCAAGTTAATGTATTATTACTAGGCTTGTCATAGGTGTGAATATATTTGTCTGCATGCTTGAGCACTAGGGTTATCTGAAGATCAGCCTTCTTCAATAGTTAAGAAACCCCCCTTTTTTATCGGTTGTTTTATACCAGCACCCATCTTCTAATTAGACCCATCTAATAAGAGAAAATACAAAAGAGAACATTTAAACTGAAGGAGGAACTTTCACAATAAGATATCCTATCAACCACTACGTAAAGCCCATTGATAAATCAGTTGGATCTAAAGATCTGGAGAACCATTCCACCATTAAACGTTGCAGAGTCTAATTGGGCCTCTGTGGTCGATTTGGTTCCTGTAGTTGAGTTAAAGGGATTTAGGACCCCTCAACATGTCCTAGATGAAATAACTAGGCTTAGAATAAAGAATAGACAATTGAAAGAAAAATTGTCACATAATTCTAATATGGTTTCTCAACTAGAAGAAAAGAAGAAAATTGAAGAGGAAATAATGAGTCAATTGCAAAACAAAAAAGAACACTGTGAGAAAATTGAAAAGGAAAATGTTTTCTTAATGAAGGAAATCGATGTACTTATAGTTGATTTGAACAATAATAAAAAAAATTGAGCAAAGTTCCATGATGTTAGACAATATGCTCAGCAACCAAATATCATTATTCGACAGAACTAGACTCAGCTACAATCCAACCTCACATTACAGAAAACCAAGGAAGAGCCCAAGAGTTATGCCACATCCCTGATCAATCCTATTGAAAGTAATGAGAACACTAATAAAGCAAACCCAGACAAGCAGAAACCAATTTCTCCTCACAGGAAGGATGAATTCAGAAAGGTGATGACACCAGGAAGACCGACTATGAATAGGTATGAATATCTCTTTCTAGGTAATTGTTATTCATGCAACAATTTTGGACATAAGGCAATAGATTGCAGAGAATATCCAAGAAATGACCAAAGAAGGAATGGAGTCATGTTCAGTGCTTCAAGAAATAATTATGTGAGCAACAAATAAAAAAAGTTGTCGACAACATAAACAAGAACTCATTTGCTCCATTATTTAACTATGATATTGAATGTTATAAATGCCATAAATTTGGTCATAAATCTCAAGAGTGCAAGAGTTGGACACTAGTCTCTATTGAGAAACATATTGGTGGCAGAAATACTACCAAAGTCTAGAGGAAGAAACAAGAGAAGATTTCCCAAGAAGAATGTGATTTAGCAATGCATGCTCAAGAAAAAGAGATTTATTGGTACATAGATAATGGCTACTCAAAACATATGACTAGTGACAAAAACAAGTCTATTAAGCTAAAGAGAGGGAAATGAGGAAGTGTCTCATTTGGGGATAATAAATCTTCCAAGATAATTGGGAAAGGTAAAGTTAGCCTTGGAGGTCAGAAGGCCATAGCATAAAATGTTCTTCTAGTTGAAGATTTAAAGCATGACCTTCTAATTGTCATTCAACTATGTGACCCAGAACACACTCCTTTTTAACTCTCAAGCATGCAAAATAAGAAAATAAGACACTGGTAGAATATTAGCAACAACAATCAGAACTCCAAACAATGCATACATTCTAAATCAAATTGGAAGAGAAATATGTTGTGTGGGATAGATAAATGAAAGTTGGTTATGGCATAGGAGAATGGGACACTTAAGTTTTGACAAATTAATTAATATCAGTAACAACCAGGAAGTAAAAGGCATGCCAAAAATAATCAGGCCCACAAACCTAATCTATAAACATTGTCAACATGGGAAACAAACTAAAGTGAGATTCAAAACCAAGGAATATTCAAGTTCAAGACCATAGTAACTCATCCACATTGATATTTGTGGGCCAACCAAATCACAAATTCAGCAAGGTAACTGTTACTTCATGTTGCTCATCAATCATTACACAAGAATGACCTAGGTAACCTTTCTTAAGCATAAATCAGAAGCTTTTGGGAAGTTTAAGGCTTTCAAAGCATTGGTGAAAATGAAACAAATTTGAAGATCAAGTGTCTAAGATCAAATAATGGAGGATAATTCACCTCAGATGAGTTCAATAAATTATGTGAATATCATGGAATAAGAAGACACTTCTTAGCTGCAAGAACTCATCAACAAAATGGAGTGGCTAAAAGGGAAAACAAAATTGTACAAGAAATGGCCAGAACTATGCTAAATCATGCTAAACCGTCAGATATATTTTGGAGAGATGTGATCCACACAACTTTATATATTTTGAAAAAAGCATAGCTCCGAGCTAATAGTGACAAAACTCCATATGAATTATGGAAGGGCGGATCAGTAAATGTCAAACATATTAAAATGTTTGGAAGCAAATGTTACATAAAAAGAGATGTTGACAATCTTGGAAAGTTTGACTCCAGATGTGATGAAGGTATTTTCCTTGGGAATTCCTCTAAAAGAAAATGTTACAGATGTTTAAATATGAGATCAGATAAAATTGTTGAAAGTGAAAATGTAAGAGTGGAAGATGAAAATATTGGAAGGATCAAGATGCAAACAAATGACTAACTAGCAGTAACAAGCTATAATGAAGAAGAGAAAGATAATGAGGAATATGTTGTAGAAGAAGAAGAGGAAGATAATGTGGAAGAAGAGAAAGAAAATAAGGAAGATAATACAGAAGAAGAAGAAAAGGAAGCTCCTAGAAAAGACACAAAGACTCCCTCGAGGTATGTTCAAAAGAACCACCCTGAAGAACAAATTATTGGAGACAACAACAAAGGCATCCAAATAAGAAGACAATTAATAAGATCACTTGAACATGAAAATATGTCTCTATTGTCTAAAATAGAACCCAAGAACTTTGATGAAGCCAGCAAAGATAAAATATGGGTTAATTTTATGGATGAAGAACTAGATCAAACTAAGAAAAACAAAACTTGGGAGTTAGTTCCAAGACCAAAAGACAAGAATGTAATAGGCACCAAGTGGGTTTTTAGGAAAAAACTAAATGAGGATGGACAAGCAGTGAGAAATAAGGCAAGGCTAGTGTGTAAAGGATATTCTCAAGTTGAAGGGGTAGACTTTGATGAAACTTTTTCTCCAATATATATACTAGAAGCAATTAGAATATTTCTAGCATTTGAAAGCTACAAGAATATCAAAGTTTATCAAATGGATGTTAAATATGCATTTATAAATGGAACTATGGAAGAAGAAGTATTTCTTGAACATCCTGAGGGGTTTCAGTTAACAGACAAACAACATTATCCATGGAAATTGAATAAATCCCTCTATGGTCTAAAGAAATCACCTAGAGCATCGTATTTGAGGCTTAATAAGTACCTACAACAACAAGGCTTCAAGAGAGGAACTGCAGAAAGTAACACTTACATCAAAGAAGAAAATGGAAATATAATTATCATTGTGGTCTACGTAGATGACATCATCTTTGGAAGTGAATCTGATGATATGATTCAAAGGTTCTCAAATATCATGCAAAAAGAATTTGATATGTTCATGCTAGGTGAGTTTTCCTTCTTTCTAGGACTGCAAATCTCTTAGAAAAATAAAGGCATATGCATTTCACAGAGAAAACACATTAAGGAGATGTTAAATAAGTTCAACATGGAAGATTGCAAGCATGTCAGTACTCCCTTGAAAACAAATTATAAGCTGAGTAAGGATGATCAATCACCAAAGGCTAATCACACCATGTACAAATCAATGATTGGTAGCCTTTTATTTGTAACTGCATCAAGGCCAGATGTTATGCAAGTTGTTGGATTGGTTGAAATATTTCAATTTTCACCAAAAGAATCACATGTGATGAAAATCAAGAGAATTATCAGATACTTGAAGGGAACAATGGACTTTGGACTCTGGTATCCAAAAGGAGAAACTTTTATTCTAACAACATACATTGATGCAGATTGGGAAGGTAGTATTGATGACAAGAAAAGAACAAGTGGTGGACCATTATTTTTGGGTAGTTGTTTAGTATCTTGGTTAAGAAAGAAACAATCTTCAATTTCCTTATACATGACAGAATTAGAGTACATAGTTGCAGCATCTTGTTGCACACAAATCCTTTGGATGAAGCAAGCACTTCAATATATTAATGCAGAATGCAATCAACCAATTTCTATACTATGTGACAATATCAGTTCCATAAGCATTTCCAAGAACCCGGTAATGCACTCAAATACAAAGAATATCCCAATCAAATATCATTTTCTGAGACAATAGGTGAATGATAAGACTGTCAAGTTGGAGTATGTTCCTACCAAGGAAAAAATTGCCAATGTGTTTACCAAACCCCTACCTAGAGGTACATTTGAGTATCTTAGACAAAAAATGGGAGTCATTCCCATTTCCCAGTGAAATATTCAACTAAAATTTGTTGGGAGCTCAGCAGAAACAAAATATCATGGGAGAGTACATATGGTTTCACGTTGCAAAGAAAAATGATGAGTATAGTGTAAGCAAGAGAATCAACTCAGGGGGAGCTACAAAAAGAAAAACCTTTGTCATTGATGTCAAAGGGGGAGAGTAAAAGAATAAAGGGAAGATATGATTACAACTGACTATAGAAATATCAAAAAGTGTGTGTTTCCATCAATGACAAAGGGGAAGATTGTTGGAAACTGTCTTCTCATTGATGCCAAAGGTAGTCATGGGGGTCATTGATATCATAGCAAGGGAAGACTGACTACTTTCAATGATAGGGGGAGACATTGGAAATTCTATTGTCATTGATGTCAAAGGTAGTCATGGGGGTCACTGATATCACAACAAAGGAAGACTGACTACTGTCAAGAATAGGGGGAGATAATGAAGGCCTCCATGTTTTGTGCATATCTACCTTATGTGAATAACAAGTCCCAGGATCAAACCTGTAGACAAACGAAGGAAGCACAACAGATCATATGGACCACATCAGTAGAGGAGAAGAAAAATACTTAAATTGAAGACACATGATTAGGATGAAGTTTAGTATGAAATCGAGAAATATTTTGCAGAAAACAAGGAACAGCAAGTAAATGGATGGTCGAGATTAGAACTTGAATATAGATCTCTTTTGATCGACAACCATAATCAATTTTGAGTTCATAGTCTAATTCATTGGTGAAATACTTTCATAGTTAAGCTTTCGGGAGAGAAAGGAAGTGTTATCATAAAACACCTCGCCGAAGAAATTCGATCTATGGTACAAATCGAGCGGAGGAAAAAGATCGACGGTCAGAATTAGATATGAGGTCGAAGTCTGAAGCAGCAATGAAAATCCTTCGGAGTAGCATATTCAGAGTCAAAAGGATATAGAAATAAATAATACTCTGAAAAAGGTAGAGCGACAGATGGCAGAGATTAATTCAGAGTGATCTAGAATGATATATCTAGAGAAGACACGTGTCAGCAGGTAGAAATGTTTTAGAGTTGAAGTTTCGAAGTCAAAAAGGGCGCAATGATGAAAGAGCTCCAATGAAGACAGTACGATGAACTATCCAGATGATTTCAGGACGATCCAAGTGGATGGATCTGATAATTACACACGACAGTGTCTGCATGAACCAACAACTTTGACTTTCTTAATCACTGGTCTAGATTGGTGAAGAAATATCCAACAAATGAACAGGATGGATTTAGAGTGAGCCTAGTCCAGCGTTAAGGAGAGAACGTGTAGTGGTATCCCATTTGTTGTCGGACCAGGGTCAACGGAGTTAAGAAGATGGAGTAACTTCGATAGAAGGACAACGATGAATGGTGGAGATCTACTTAGAATTGAATAGATCAACTAACAAGGAAGAGACATGTGGCAGGCCACTAGAGTGACACATGGAAACTGACAAAGCTTGGACGTGGCATCAATGAATGAAATTGTGACACATGGTGATGATGTGGATGAATGAGCAAGCAACATGTGGTATTCGGATTCAAAATAAGAGGTTGACATGTGGAATCCATGTGTGAGTGTCGTGGCATAGGCGTAGAACAGTGGGATGGGGACAGTGATCCATGACCATTAGATCCATACAAATCAATGATGGAGAGGTTGACAGTGTTTAGAGTTTGAGGAGGAAGGTGAAATATTGTCGAAGTGGAAGCTTTGGATATTTCTGAGTTGCGCTCTTAAAAATTACTCTGAAGACCAAACTGTGAGATGAGATCTGGATCGTCCTTCACAATGATGATCAACGACTAAGAATAAAATCTGAAATAGTCTGAGGAGAGATCATTGTCATCCATCTGGTAATCGATCAATGGTTGGTACAGAGTCTTTGACTATATTCTGAGATGCATATCCAACCGTCCATTCAAAAAATAAATCAACGACTGTGAGGAGATCTCGCATTGGGAACAACTCGTAGGTTAACCAGAGGAATAAATCCTGCAAATTTTAGGAGACAAGATAACCCAGTGGACATGGAGCTTGGTCATATGACCAAGAATGGGCTTAACACCTAAATAATACATGTTTATATGAAAGAGTCTAGATCGATGAATGACAACAAATATGAACCAGATCCAATGGTGCCTAAGCGATGAGGTCGAAAGGGTTTGATATCCTGGAAGTTCAAAAGTTATGGAGGTTAGATCTGACGATCATGATCTACTCAAGAGATGATCGAACGACTCATGTGCATCGAAATGGTGATGAGTGTTTCGGCACCCTAGTGGTCTTGACATGAAAGAATAGATCAACGATTGAGATTAAATCTAGGATGAGATCAGATGGTGGTTGAGTGTCAAGAACCAGCGAACCAAATAGAATGTAACATAAGGAACAGAGACCAGATTTCATGGAGGTTTTTGTAGCCTGATTCAAAGAATCAATGGAATTGGAGCCGACCATACACGATATGTACATGGACAAATTATTAAGGAAGTAATCACTATAAATGATAATTCCCTAATAAAGATAAGTGAGAAGGGGAAGGGTAATGAAGTGGATATGAAATAGCGAGGAAGCATAGTAGAGTTCATATATCATGAACCTTGTGGAGAAGAAGACCAAGTATTATATGAAGTGATTTTTGGTGGCTTACGGTCAATTTTAGACATAATTATTTTCAAAGGAATTTTAGAAAATCTAGGTTGGTTCATGATGTGTAGGTTGGTGCCTACAAAGGATTGGTGTCCTCTTTCATTTGCAAATTGGTGCATGTCTCTAGGTTGGTGCCTGGTGTGTAGGTTGGTGCCTACATAGGATTGGTGTCCTCTTTCATTTGCAGGTTGGTGCATGTCTCTAGGTTGGTTATTGGAGTGTAGGTTGGTGCCTACAGGGGATTGGTGTCCTCTTTCATTTGCATATTGGTTCCTGAATTTTATGAGTTGGTGCTCATATGAGGATTGGTGTCCTCGAAGAGAATTATTTTGACATTTATCTATAAAATAATTTCAAGGTTTTCACCTCTATATCTGTAATATGTTAGTTATGATAAGTATCTCTCTGATATGAATGCTCGCAACAATAAATTCTAATGTGTTTTAAATAAGTGTAAGACAAATTGTTGAATGTGCTCAGTACTAATTCACCCCCCCCCCCCTCTCAGTACTACTAACATTTCAATATTGTCATCGGCCTCATTGGTTGGATCCAATGGTGTATCACATGTTGTTCGGTCATCCTCTACACACATATCCTCACCATGGCTAGATGCATGCTCCTCCTCCTATCCTTCATGTTCATTTCTCTTTAATTTATACCATGTTCCTTTAAAGGAATCATCATCCACATTCTTGGGCCAGCATCCGTACTTGAGGGTGAAATAGCTTTTAAAGGGAAAAGCTACATAGATATCCTCACCCAATGCTAGATACTCCTGGTAGTGGTAAGGCATGTTTTTAATTGTTGTTTCATCCTCGATATTTCAGCCATTGGTTATGGATCTTTCTCCATCTCGCTTAACCACATGAGTGAAAACCCTACTACCATCCTTTCTTACACATGTATGTACACAATTTGATTTCCTTCCCATTGTTTTCCCTCTGGCTGGAAAGATCTCCAACTTTGATACCATTGTAATATCCCCAACATAATTGTTCTAGGATAGTAACGGTTCGTTGTTCAGTTATATGGTGTTATGGTTGAGTGTTTTGTCAAACACTTTGCATGACATATATCTTTGTGCTATAATTTGGTATGCAATTTTTCACAAACAACTTGTATGCATTCTACTCATAGATACTTCATAAAACATTTATCATACATCCAAGGATTCATGAGAATGGAAAAGACATCATGGCATTTTATTATGGGTGGATCTAGAACACAACAATAATGAGCATCTAAAGTTTGCTACAGCAACTACAATTCAACAGTAACACTACAAAACTCAATATGAAACCTGGAAAAGATGGCAATGTCTCCTCAACAGTACTATAAATATGCTCTAAATCTCTCCAAGCCTCCTACGATCTTCTAAATGCCAAAATAGAGTAGCACCCCTTCTCTCCCACTTCCACAATTCTTCTATAGGACCCACGACTTCCCTTATGACCTATGTTGTTCACCCAATGGGATCTCGGCCCCCTCTAAACCCTCACAATTCAGTTTCAAGAGCCTACAAGGACTCTTTTGACCCTCCTTACCTCGTGGATCTATGGAAAGTGGTGAATCGACCCCTTAAGAGACCCTCATGGCACCTCCTTTCCCCTACGAACATGTCTAAAAAATGTGGCCCCCTCTAGGATACAAGGCCTGCTCACAAATGGGGATCGAGTCCACTCAATAAATCCTCAACGGATTCAAAATAGACTCACAACCCACTAAATCACCACAACCTTGTAAAGAAGAGAAGAATTGACCCTCAAGAAGGCCTACAATCCTCCTAGGGAAAATGTTAGACCTACAAACAATGAAATCGTCTGCCTCTTAGGAAGATCGACACACACTCCCAAACTAAAGATAGTTAATAAGATGAACTCCAATGGAAAACCCTGAATGGATTTCCCCCAATGTTTAGCTAGGGTGGATATTGCACCATTGAAACCAAACTAGCAATGGAAGGGTTTTGTCAAAACCCTAATGAAAAATTGGCTCAAAGAGCACTCCAAAACAAGAGATCAAATCATAATGAGGAAGGTGATGTACTACCCTTCCTTTATTCTTATCCAAACCCTTTCTAGATATTTCCTCTCTTTGACTGAATCCACGTGAAGATTAAAATCACTTTATAACCCTTTTAAAACCCCTTTTTAATGCTAAAAAATGATTAAATTGGCTTATGAGACATTCTCGGACGTCAAAGGTACCTTTATCATCATTCCAACCTTTAGATATTTTTGTTCATGTTCCAACGATTTATTACACTCATGTGTCGTTTCAGATAATATGGTCCCAATAACCCATTTAGTGAATTTAATTAAATTAGGCCCAATAATAAACCAAAATTACGGAAATCATCGGAACACCATGAACCAAGAGTAGACTATGTGGAAATGATCCTAATGATGAAAGATGGTGAATGGAATAGCTTGGGAGCCATATAATTCCTCCAAATTACCTGATATTACTGTTAACCTTTTTTATGCCTCTCTTCGGACTGACAAACTCACAAGGTCGCCTCTAACTGTAGAGCAGGGGAATACAAAAATGGGAACATTACAGTTAATACACAACAATTAATATCATAAATGAAACACATAAATAGATAAAACACTTATCTTTTAATTCAGTTGTGCAATCAGCTTCTAGGGACGAACATTCCACCCAACCATAGACTTGTTGCTCCAAATCTCAATAGCAATTCACCCCCAAGTTGGGGCTAGAAATCCACAAAAGAGGGTGGTCTCTCACTATCCACTCACAGCTCATAAATTTTAAAACCCACTGGTATTATCCTATAGCTATCCCTATTTTCCACCATCTCTCTTCCTTGTTACCTTCCCAACCCAAGGAATGTACCCCTTCACTTCTCTTGGTCCCTCAGGCATCCCAATCATTTTTTAAGGTCTCTCTCACACAGGTAACCAAGAATCTCTCTAGTGGGAAACTCAAGGGAATTCATTGTTAGGAAACTACCAGCAACAACAACAAACACTTTTTGTTACAATGCAACTCACACAAGAGTTCACTCTTTGGGCCTGACAACCTGGATCTTCAGTCGTCTGCTCCAAATACGCTTCAGAAACAATCCATCATGCTCTAGAATTCACCCTCCATAGTTTCTCCAACTCCAATCTCTTCTTTCCTGCTCTCTATTGTTGTTCATGCAAAAACATTCACTTTCTACCATTGTTGCAACTTTCCATACGAATTTTCCTCTCTTTGGCTTCTTGCTTGACTTACACTCTTCCCCAAGTTGATTGTACTCAGTCCTCATGCTCCCAATAACTATGGGATGTGACTTCTCATACCCACCCTCTTACATCTATTCAATGATTGTCTTTGAGGACACTCAATTAGAAATTAGAAGGTTCAATACCAACAATATTTTTAGGAAGTGGGTTGAATTAATAGACATGGGTAATTTCCCCTTGGAACCCCTCTCTTAAACATTCTCCTAGACCCTCCCCTCTCTTGTGGATTAATGCATCCCCCATCTCTTTCCATATCCCCCAGCAATTGGCATCACATTTTATTATTCAAATTCAGAAATACAATTTGCATATACATCACTTGGCCATAGCCACACATTACATGTACATTAAGCATTAATTAAACAGAGGATTATAACGAGGAAATTACAATAGCATTGTGTGGATTGGTATCAAAATCTCATGTAGTTCCTTAACTGGAAGTAGAAAGACTAAGGTTATTTTCTTTGAGATGATTATTTTATCTCCTTTGGATTCCTTTTTTGGAGAGATAGTGCTATTTGTGAAGATATATCTATGCTTTTAGGGATTTTGGAGCATTATAGACAATGGTTGTTATTGTTGTAAATTATTTCCTAGTTGATTGAATAGGACAGATTGTCAATGTCATTATTGTAGAAGAATAGATCCAAGTTCCATTTTCTCTTGGTTGCATTATCACTCTAGAAGTATATATTTATATTGCTTGGTTATATGAGCTTTGGAGGAATCTTGGTGTTGTTGATGTAATGCTTCTTATATTTGAAAAGACAAAGGACCTATATCCTTGGAGAATTTATTGATTCATTGGTATAATGATGTTGTATTGAGTCACTAATTGTACATTGGAATATATACTTTTGACATAGCCAAAAATCAACCAAAAAATTGTAACTAATAAATGTTCTTCAGACTTGCAACTTATAAAAGTTCTTTAGGCCTATTTAAATATGTGTGCCTTTGAATTGGTTTTCAATAAATTGGAGGGATCCCATGATATCCTTCATATAGAAGTTGTTTCCTTGCAAACCATTGTTTCTAAGTTGTGCATAGAGAATGAAGGATTTAAGGCAAAGATTAATGGGTAGGAGAAATCTAGTACCTAGAAAGAGAATGTGGTTGCCTTCTTGCAGACTTAATTGATGAGTTTCATGAGGAAGTTGTTCTGCTCTAGGTAGATAATGACTAGTTTTTTGATGAATCCTAGGATTTGAAGAAAGAGTATGATCTTTTGTTGTTGTAGATGGCTGAGAAATATGAGACTATTAAGGGATTGTAGGATTGCAAATATGGTCTTGAGATTGAAGCTAGTCATCTGTAGATTGTTTTAAACTAGTATAATGTTGAGAAGATTGATTCTTCCATTGATTCTTACACTCATGATTTTGATGATATTGCTTGTAGTGTTGTTGATTGTAAGAAGGATGATGTTGATGACATGGCCCCTCCTCATTCTTTACTGGCTATTATTGTTGTGATTTCTCTAGATTTGTAATATTCCAGATATAAAACGTATGCAGAACAGAAATAAAATGCTAGAAATGGAAGATGAACAACAATATAACCAGAACAACACCACAATAATATTGAAATGATAACAAAATAACACCAGAAAGAGCACTTAGATTACTGAGAGCAATGTACACTTGCCTCTTCAAGGGGGCAACCTCTAGTCGAGCATAGATCTATTACAATAATATCCAAGACAAATTTCTCATACCCTCGACTCCTATTTATACTAAATATGTCTATCAAAAGAACCATCTAGAGGAATATCCTTCTAGAAGTGGAAGCTTCTATTAGGTCTTCTTACATTCAACGTATTCTTCCTTATTGCTAGGCCTTATTAATATTGACCTTTATTACATCGGAATATAATATTCTAGCTACATGAGGGGTTAGGTCCCTAACATGTCTTCCCCTTAAAAATAGCCTTGTCCTCAAAGCTTGAGATGTGGAAATTGTTGCAGAATGGTTGTTGGTTCCCAAGTGGCATTTACTAGTGTTGTATCTTTCCAATGGACTAACACTTCCTTGATGGTTCGCTGACGTAGGTGACGCTCACATTGGTCGAAAACTGATTGTGGTTGTATCCAAATGGATCCTTCTTCGTCCAACTCGGGAAGGTTGGTTTGAGTTTTGAATTTAGTTACAATCACCTTCTTTAAGCAAGAAACATGAAAAACAAGATATAGCTTAGAATGACTGGGCAAAGCTAACTGATAGGCCACCTGTCCCACACTCTTAAGAACAATATAAGGACCATAAAATTTGGGCGCCAGTTTCTGACAATGGTCAGCCTTGAGGGAATTTTGCTTGTAAGGTTGCAGTCAAAGAAACACCTGATCTCCTTCTGAAAAATGACATTCAGAGTGACCTTGATTTGCTTGTTGCTTCATGCGATTCTAGGCCATGACCAAATTATCTTTGAGGGTACGAAGAATAGCCTCTCGAAGTGTAAGTGTTTGGTCAACTGCCTAGACCTTCCAGACACCTGGTAAATATGAGAGAGCTGAAGGTGGATTTTGGCCATATACCACTTCAAAAGGAGTCATGCAGGTAGATGTATGGTATGAAGTGGTGTACCACCATTCAGCTAGTGGTAGCCATTGAACCCACTGATTTAGATTTTTCGATGAAAAACACCTCAAATATGTTTCCAAACACTTGTTGACAACTTCAGTTTGACCATCAGTTTGGGGATGATAAGTTGTCCTAAGATGCAATTGGGTGCCTTGTAGCTTGAACAGTTCTTGCCAAAAATTGATGGTGAAAGTTGGGTCGCGATAAGAAACAATAGAATGCAGCATGCCATGAAGCTTGAAGACCTGATCCATGAAAAGTTGAGCCACCATGGATGTTGTAAATGGTTGTTGAAGAGTAGAGAAATGATCATATTTGGAAAGGCAATCAACTACCACCATGATGATTGATTTATTGCCCGATTTAGGTAATCCTACAATAAAATCCATAGAGATATCTCGCCAAATAGCAGGTGGAATCGAAAGTGGTTGTAGTGTGTCAGGAGATTTGACTGTTTTTCCCTGGTTGTGTTGACACACATCACATTCAGCCACAAAATTATGAACGTCCTGTTTCATACCATCCCAGAAAAAAGAACGTTTTACCCTGTCATATGTTTTGGTAAACCTGGAGTGCCCAGCTGTGGGTGTAGCATGAAGCTCAAAAAGTACCGTGGATTTAAGTTTTAAACATTTACTTAAATACAAATGGCCTTTGTATCGAAGCTCATCATGGAGCCAAGAGTACCCTGGGGAAACTGGAGAATTGGACTGCAATTGTTGTATCAGATGCAAACTTTTGGGATCGTGTAGCCATTCCTAGTGAACAACTTGGAGCCAATTTGGTACAATGAAGGAGAGAGAAAAAATGGACCCTTCATCTTCATATTTTTGGGAAAATGCATCTGCAACCACATTGTCTTTGACTTTCTTGTAAATGATCTCATAATCATATCCAAAGAGCTTAGTGACCCATTTTTTTTTTTCTAGGTAGGAAATGCGGTGTTCCAGAAAGTACTTGAGGCTTTGATGATCTGTCGTAATTTGGAAGCGTTGCCCCAATAGATAAGGGCGCCAAAGATCAACGACATGAAGAATAGCCAACATTTCCTTTTCATAGATAGATTTGCCCAAATTTCATTCAGTCAATTGTTTGTTGGTAGAGGCCAAAGGTTGACCCTCTTCCATAAGGACAGCGCCAATTCCTTTCCTTGAAGCGTCACATTCCAGGACAAAGGTCTTTGTGAAATCAGGAAGGGTCAGGAATGGAGTGGTGCACATGGCCATATTCAAGGTTTGAAAATCCTGAGCAGCTGCTAGAATCCAAGTGAAGGAATTCCTTTTAAGGAGTGTAGTGAGAGGTGTCACAATCTTTCCAGAACTCTTAACAAACTTGCGATAATAACTTGTTAAGACCAGAAATCCACGCAAGATTTTGAGAGTCTTTGGGTGAGGCCAGTCGTGCATAGCTTCAATCCTTTTAGGATCCACCCTAACGCCATCCTTGCCAACAACATGACCCAAGTACTCGACTTTTGAGGTGCCAAAAGCACATTTATATTGTTTTAGTCAAAGTTGGTGCTGAGAGAGTAGATGGAGAAATCGATCCACATGAGCAAGATGGTCTATCCAGGTTTTTCTATAGATGAGGATATCATCAAAGAAAACTAAGACAAAATGACGGAGAAAAGGACGGAAGGCATGATTCATGAAGCTTTCTAAAGTGGAGGGAGCATTACACAAGCCAAAGGGCATGACCAAAAACTCATAGTGGCCCTCATGATTTCTAAAGGCATTCTTAGGAATGTCTACCTCTTTCATATGGATCTGGTGGTAGCCAGAACGAATATCAAGTTTAGTAAATAACTGGGCACCACTCAATTCATCCAAGGGGTCATCGATGACATGAATGGGAAATTTGTCTTTAATGATGAGTTTGTTGAGGGCTCGGAAGTCAGAACACATGCGCCAAGAACCTTCTTTCTTCAGGACCATGACCATAGGAGAAGAGTAGGGGCTCGTACTAGGACGGATAACACCTATGTTAAGCAGTTCTTGAACCATTTTCTCAATTTCATTTTTTTGGGAAAAGGGGTGACGATAGGGATGCATATTGGGAGGAAGGCTTCCTGGGACAAGGGGAATGGAATGATCATGAACACCATGGGAAGGAGGGAGTCCCTGGGGAGTGGAAAAAACCACTTGATGTTTAGATAGGATGGATTGGAGGTCTTGCGGCACAAAGGGTGTCTCAGTTGCTTGTATGGCATGGATTTGGGCAATAATCCCATAATGACCTTTTTTGAGCATATTTTCCATGCGATGGGAGCTAATGATCTCAGGGGAACTGACGGTGATGCCTTGGAACTTATATTATTGGCCCTCCTGGTCGAATTTCATGGTTAAGTCCTTAAAATCCATGAGAATGGGACCCAAAGTCCTTAGCCAGTCTGCACCCAACACAATGTCACAATCGCCCATGTCGATGGAAAACATATGAGAGTTCAGGTGGTAGTCACCAATTTGGAGACACACATTTTCACAACTCTCTCCACATTTCATGGACCCACCATTGGCAATCATGATTTGGAAATTATTGACTACACGGATATAGAAATTGGTTTCTTGGGAAATGTGGCGATGAATAAAATTATGGGTGCTTCCACTATCAACAAGAATGATGACCTTCCTATGCTTGATGTAGCCAATTAGCTTGAGGGTTTGGGGAGTAGAGAAGCCAGTGAGAGCATTTAGGGAAATGATCGGTTCTACTTCAGGAGGGTCTGAGGGAGGGGTTATGCCAGTGGGTGCAAGTGATACAGACACAAGGGGAGCTTCAACATCCTCTTCTAAAACATCCTTCGAGATGGCCATAAAAATCTTTTGTTCCTTACACTTGTGTCCCGAAAAATATTTGTCATCACAATTATAACAAAGGCCTTTGAGTTGGCGTTCAGCCATTTCGGCCCTAGTCAATTTTTGGATCTTTAGTGGGGTAGAAGGAGGAGTGGGATTTACTAGTTTAGTGCGAGGAATAAAAGAGGGTTTCTAGTTTTGAGAAGAGACAAAATGTTTTGCTTCCTTACCTATTTTAGTAGCCTCCACCCAACTCTGAGGTTGAGCCATGAGGACATGGGAATGAATCTCATCCTTGAGGCCACTGATAAAACATTCTCAGAAAAAACATCAGACATGCCCTCCATACGAAAATCCAATCGCTCAAAAGAATCTATAAAGTATTCCACTTTGCCAGATTGTTTCAACTTTGTCAAACAGCCTAAATGGTTGGTGTCGGTGTCAAAGCGTTCATAAATCTCTACTACAAAGTCTGTCCAAGCAACATACCCTTGACGAGCAGTTTTTCTCCATTGCCACTATTGCCAACGTTCTTGATCTAGATGGAGAACACCATACTGGATTTTGGCCAAGTCGTATGTAAAATCGTACAAAGAGAAATAATGTTCCATTTGAGCTACCCAACCAGTGGGATCTGAGCCATCAAATTTGGTCACATCCACACGCGGAAGGCATAGGTCACGCTGAAAGTGATGGGGATGAAAATTATGGGAATGAGAGGAAGTTTCAACTTTGGTATGCAAAGGTGGGTCAGATAAAGGGGGATCTGCAGGGATATGCATCTTGGTGCAAATCATCGAAGCGACAGATTCAAGCTGGGTAGTAATGTCTTGTTTGAGGTCTTCTTTGAGTTCCTCGATTGAGGCTGCGATGGAGGAATGTATGTTTTTATTGATGGTGGAAATATTGGCACTGAGTTGTCTCACTTCTTGTTGGGTCTCTGTGAAATTAGATTGCAAGGTATTGAAGCGAGCTTCCAAGTCTTGGCTATGGGTATGGGCCATGATGACGAGGGAACCAAAAAGGGGTGGGTGGGGTCAAAAAAATTGTTGAAAAATGATAGGTATCAATGTGATAAGGGAGAAGAGATAAATCCAATGGAATAGGTCTCAAATAATGGTGCAACAAAATCCAGACTTCTTTTTTTTTTTTTTTTACACCTGCAGAGTTATACTCTGGTCTGAAGAATATTGTAGTGATGAAATGCCCAAATTCTTAATCATAAATAAATGTGTAGTGATTTGGAAACTCAAACACAGTTGCGTGGAAATAGATATTATCTGTTTTGTTTTTTGTTTCCGTCCCCAAAGGTTAGGTATTCAAGGGTTCTACAGACAAGGGTTTTCCATGTGCTATAGCTCTCTGATATACGTGCGGGCTCCAACAGTAGTACTCAGCCCAATATCTCAGGGCACCAACTAAGGAGGCTAGACCGTGTCCTTAGCTGTACTACCTGACTACCCAGGTACTAGAGAGTATCTTCCCAAGTGTTGTTCTTGGTGACACTATAGCAGTCAAGTGGTCGATCGGTTTATCTAAAGAGGGCTTCAGAAAATATAGGTTGATCTGTATACAGGTGTTGTCTGATGCGCTACCACTCGAAGGGGTACCAACAGGGGTTACAAGGGTGGCCAACAAATGTGTGCTTAAGTACCACTTGTATTTCCTGCATGTATGAATCCCCGACTATGGGTTTTAACGACATATCTGTGTAGCTTAAAGACATCAAAATACGTCTCTACCCTGGAAAAAAAAATTACCCACAATTTTCTGCCGAGGAAAGTGCTCTGATACCACTTGTAATATTACAGATATAAAAAGTATGTAGAACAGAAATAAAATGCTAGAAATGGCATATGAACAACAATATAATGAGAACAACACCACAATAATACTGAAATGATAACAGAATAACACCAAAAAGAGCACTTAGATTATTGAGAGCAATGTTCACTTGCCTCTTCGAGGGGGCAACCTTCAGTCGAGCAAAGCTCTATTACAATAATATCCAAGACAAAGTTCCCATACCCTCGACTCCTATTTATACTAAATATGTCTATCAAAAGAACCATCTAGAGGAAGATCCTTCTAGAAGCGGAAGTTTCTATTAGGTCTTCTTACATTCGACTTATTTTTCCTTATTGCTAGGCCTTATTAATATTGACCTTTATTACATCGGAATATAATATTCTACCTACGTGAGGGGTTAAATCCCTAATATGATTTCTCCTATAGAAGTATATCATTGACTAAACAAAAATATAGTTCTCTTTATTCATGTTAATCCATTGGAGTGTTTGATTATGTTTCATCTAGACACATTAGTGGGTTGAGTTTCAACTAAATATTTTGTGAGATAATTATGTTGTTTGACATGCTCTGCTTATGATTTGAAGGCCTTGCTATGGACTATTTTATTGTATTACATTGATCTCCCATTGTGTGATCTGGATTTATGAGTGGAACGAAATGAAACCATAGATTTATAATATTAACATAGAGACACAGTGAACAATAACAGAGATATAGTAAAACTTGGCTTCTATTATATAAGAAATATCCTAAAAATTTGAAAAATATAGACTGAAAACAAGTTTGCTAGAATGGTGGCAGCTTATATATGAGAAGAGATGTGACAGCTACGCTCATTCACAAGAAGATGAATACAATGAGGCTCTGAAAGAATTTTTACAATAAACATGAAATCCAAAACCCTAGACATCCAAAAACCTAACCTTAGGAGATGAAGCACCAAAATTCATGTGGCTGTTGGGGTAAGTTAGTACATCAACTTCCCGAGGTCATAACATTTTGCATATGATCTCTATTTAGGGTGCACGATAACTCATTAGAAATTTATTGACTAGGAGCTTCATTTAGGGGGCTCAATCAAAGCCTTCAGCTATCATTGAGGTGTCTGATCGTGAAAAAGCATCATTTAGGCCCTCAAAATGGCCCCAGAAGTTCAGGAACCGAAAAACTGCTAAAAATAGTAAGTTGTCAAAAACTGTTTTGAGCTAGTTGGACAAGGTGGGTGGCCACCGAGATCCTCTTGGATAAATCCTCCCCCATTAGGAAGAAATGGTCTCCATTGCATTGATTTCCCCCATCAGATGAGGAAATTTCTGTTGAATTTGGCCCGGGGTGAGCCACTTGCCTTGGTGCAGGAGTTTCCTTGCGTTGACAACCCGATAAATATGGATCCTCTGCTAGCAAGTTCCCTTGACCTATGTGTCCACGATATCATCAGTGGATGCTTGTTCCATGCAGTCAAGGTTGAGCTCTGTTGGTGTCAATTGTTCTTTTATCTCCAAGGTGTCCAATAATGGTGGAAAATAAGGTTGAAGCAGATCCACATTGAATACTAGGTGCAAGATAGAGCTCAAACGCATTGTCACCCACATCCTTGGTGATGGTGTAGGGTCCATAACGGACTGCACGAAGCTTCTGATGAGGCCCTATAAGGCGTTTTTTTTGCAAGTGCAACCAAACTTTGTCTCCCACCTTAAACTGGTGTGGCACCCGGTGTTGATCATGGCGTTTCTTGTACTTGGCATTGGACTTCTGTAAAATATCATGAACCTATTGGGGGATGTGTTGGATCCACTCAATGAACCAGGTGGCTTTGTCAACACCAGTTGGAGCATGCGACGAGTCTATCTAGGTGGCTGCAAGGGGTAGTGCAACATCCATTGGACCCAATGGTTGAAATCCCAACCCCACATGAAAGGGGTTGTGGTCGGTTGAGCTATGTATGGCTTTGTTGTAGCTACGTTGAACATAGGGAAGACTCTCATCCCAGGTGTGGGGGTTCTTGGAATTGTACATGCCCAAGATGTGCGCGATCATCCGGTTGACGAACTCATTTTGGCCATCCGTCTGGGGGTGAAAGGGAGTGTACTTGGTCATCTTAGTGTCCAGCAGTGACTAGAGGATCTACCAGAATGTGTTGAGGAACCGACTGTATCGATATGAGATAATGGTTTGTGGGATCCCAAAGTCTACCCACACTCGTTCAAAGAAGAGATTGGTATTGGCCTCTGTTGTATTCTCTTCTTGCAGGTGACCTAATTTCCCCGCTTGGTGAATGGAAGGCCCAACATGTAGTCCATTGAGATGGATTCCCAGGGCCTGTCAGGAGTAGGCAAAGGAGTGTACAGGCCTTGTTTCTTAATGGTCGGTTCATAAATAGTGCAGGACCAAATATACTTGTTGACATCATGTCGAATTTTCGGCCAATAGAAATGTCATTGCAGCACTGCCATTGTATTTTCTATGCCGAATTATCCTCCCACCCGTTTGTAGTGGGCTTCCCAAATCAGCTTCACTCGCTCATTTAATGGAACACATAGATGGCCCAGATGGCACAACAACCCGTCCTGAAGATGCTAATTGGTGACAGTTTTGTTTGCACCCAACATCTAGTAGGTGTTGGCGAAGTCACGATCTGTCTCATAGAGGTGGGGCCATTCATAGGTCTCGTGGTCGCAAGAATTGAGCATTGTGGTGAGTGTCACGACTGGAGGTCAGTTGAGGAAATCAGGGACTCGGTTAGTACTTCATGTTTTATACTTGATGTTGAGGTGGAGCTGCTGCAAATATGTGGACCACTTATGATGGTCAGTTGAGCTATGTATGGCTTTGTTGTAGCTTTGTTGAACATAGGGAAGACTCTCATCCCAGGTGCGGGGGTTCTTGGAATTGTACATGCACAAGATGTGCACAATCATCTGGTTGACGAACTCATTTTGGCCATCCGTCTGGGGGTGGAAGGCAGTGGACTTGGTCAGCTTAGTATCCAGCAGTGACTAGAGGCTCTACTAGAATGTGTTGAGGAACCATCTTTCCCGATATGAGATAATGGTTTGTGGGATCCCAAAGTCTACCCACACTCATTCAAAGAAGAGCTTGGTATTGGCCTCCGTTGTATGCTCTTCTTGTAGGTGGAAAAAATTGTTATCTTAGAAAAGCGATCAACAACCACAAAAACAAATTCATTTCCCCGCTTGGTGAACGGAAGGCCCGACATGTAGTTCATTTAGATGGATTCCTAGGGCCTGTCAGGAGCAGGAAGAGGAGTGTACATGCCTTGTTTCTTAATGGCAGGTTCAGAAATAGTGCAGGCAGTGTAGGACCGAATATACTTGTTGACATCATGTCGAAGTTTCGGCCAGTAGAAATGTCATTGCAGCACTTCCATTGTCTTTTCCATGCCGAAGTGTCCTCCCACTCGTTTGTAGTGGGCTTCCCAAATTAGCTTCACTCGCTCGCTTGATGGAACACATATATGGCCCAGATGGCACAACAACCCATCCTGAAGATGGTAATTGGTGACAGTTTTGTTTGCGCCCAACATCTGGTAGGTGTTGGCGAAGTCATGATCTGTCTCATAGAGGTGGGGCCATCTGTAGGTATCGTGGTCGCAAGAATCAAGCACTGTGGTGAGTGTCACGACTGGAGTTCAGTTGAGGAAATCAGTGACTCGGTTAGTACTTCATGTTTTATACTTGATGTTGAGGTGGAGCTACTGCAAATATGTGGACCACTTATGATGGTGGACATTCTACAATTTTCCTTGTGTCTGTATGAACTGCAACGGCTTATGATCAGCGTGGATGATTTTCTCCTTCCCGAGAATGTAATTCCTCCACTGGAAGCAGGCTTGCACAATGGAGTACATTTATTTTTCGAAAGTAGGGTACTTACAGATGGCATACGATAGTGTCTCACTATGATAGGCCATGGGGTGGCCATGTTGAGTGATGACTACGCCCACAACATAGTCTAAAGCATATGTCTTGATCTCAAAGGGTTGTTCCAAGTCAAGTAATGAAAGCATTGGGGAGGAGCACAAGTGCTCCTTTAGATTATCAAATGCTTTATGTTGGGACATGCCCCAAACAAATTTTTCCTTACCACCACCTCTAGTTATTTGGTTGAGGGCCCATGAAATATGGGATAATACCAACATGAACCTTCGATAGAAATTGGCAAGGCCTAAGAAGCACCGAACCTTAGTGAGCATAGTTGGGGTTGGCCAATCATGGATGACTTGGATCTTGGTTGGATCAACATGCACATCATGCGCATCAACAATGTAGCCTAGGTACTGGACCTTGTCCATGACGAAAGAGCATTTTTCCAAGTTTGCATATAGCTTGTGTTGTCGCAGAGTGTGCAGAACCTGTTGAATATGCTGCAAGTGTTCTTCCCAAGTCTTTTTGTAGATGAGGATGTCATCCAGATACACCACCACGAAAGAATTAGTGAAAGGCTACAAATATCATCCATCATTCTTATGAAATTTTTTGGGGCGTTTGTCAAACCAAAGGGCATGACCAACCATTCAAAAATACCTTCTTTTGACTTGAAGGCAATTTTCCATATATATGTCAGTTCTATTAGGACTTGATGGTAGTCGAACTTCAGATCAATCTTACTGAAGTATTTGGCCCCCTTGAGTTGGTCAAGGAGATTGTCGATTCAGGGAATTGGGTATCGATTCCTGACTGTGATTTTATTTAGGGCCCGATAATCAATGAAGAGTTGCCAAGTCTCGTCTTTCTTCTGCACCAGCACAATTAGGCTTCCATAAGGTGATGAGCTAGGTCGGATGTGCCCCTTGTGGAGCAATTCTTGGATCTGACGCTTGATTTCCTCATTTTCTAGCAGAGAGCGATGATAGACTGGCCCATTGGGTAGCGGTGTGTTAGGGGTCATGTCAATGGGATACTTGACTTGGAAGTGCAGAGGTACCCCAGTAGGTGATGAGAAGATGTCTTTGTATTCTTCCACGACCTTATCCACTTTCTTCTGCTGTGTGGAGAGCTCGGTCGCGGAGGCCATGGATGTGGTTGCAAACTTTTGCTCACTCTGAGAGAAAATCACGAAGAAGGCAAACTTCCTGGTATGAGAAATGAACTTCCTGCATTTCTTGGAAGAGATCAAGGAAATAGCACTAGGTGGGACTACCTCAGGTAACCTGTACAATTTCCTGTTCAAAGTAATAATAACATTGTGAGGCCTAGACTCATATACAGCATGATGTTTCCATAAATAAGGTTGACCCAAAATAACGTCACAAACTTCAAGGGGAGAAACATCACACAATACATCATCTTTGAATGGCTTGATGCCATATGACAAGCGGCATTGTTGGTTGACGTGAAGATCGCTTCCTTGATGAAGCCATACGATGGTGTAGGGTTGCGAGTGCGGAATTTTCGGTAGGGCTAACCGCTTGACGACCTCTGATGAGATGAGGTTCTTCTGGCTACTATTATCAATGATGAAGTACATCATAGTGAATTTTACCCACATCTGTGAATGAAAGAGGCGCTCTCCTTCCTCTAGCTCATCAAGTTCACCAGGCTAGATCTTGGTGGTAGCAATGGTGGCACTGGGTTCCACGTCAATGATCCATCTCCCCTTTTCTAGTTCTAACTCAGAGTAGGAACCCGCATCTAATTCAGAGGATTTTACCTCATCCACCAATGACTTCTTTGAGCGACAATCATCAATGTTATGCCAGGAGCTCTTATGGAAGTCGCACCACTTCCTGGTATCTTTCTTCGTCTTCCCATTGTCCTTATTTGCTTGCGCCTTGGACTGGTTGTCCTGAGGTTGCCCATATTTGTTATGCCCTTTGTTCTATGGGTTAGGGCTTCCCTTGCCATGCTTCTACTGTGAGGGGTTCCCAGACCCAAACTGTCGCATCTTTTGTTTCAACTTCTGCTCGATTTTGACGACATATCGATAGGTCGCGCCCAAGGATGAGATGTCCAAAAACTTAATTTTTGTCTGGATGTATCTATGCATATCGCCACTATACTTGAGCACTAGATGTCACTCGGAATTTTTGATACCCAGCTTGGTGTGCAAGGTATGGAAGACATTAGTGAACTATGGTATTGTTTGGTCTCTTTCATGCCGCAGTGTGGTCCATCTTGAATACAAGTCATCATAACTTCCAACATGGTAGTATTGTTTCTTAATAGCATCCCTGAAGGAACCCCAAGTGGGTGAAACTGCAAATAATGTGGATCCATCTATTTCCTTTTGCTCACAGAAAGTCTCCCAACAATCTTTGACATGGGGGACGGCCTTGAGGAGCGCAGATGTAATCTTTTCTCTATCGAAAAAGTTGTGGATAGAAAAATACCCTTCTATAAGGTTTAACCATTTATCTATGGTATCGGAATCTATTTGACCTTAAAATATAGTAATATCAAAATTGATATGTACCTTGGAGGGGGTGGCGCCTATGCTTGAGGTGGATGCATCACTTGTCGAAAATCGTCAAAGGATTTGTTCAAATTCGTCCATCATCTCATTCCTCTGTCGCTCAAGGGATTCCTCAAGCACCATTTTGAAAGGATATCATGTCTCGTTGTCTTTATTTTCGCCCGCCATGGATATTTTCTTGGGCGTGCGAGAGCAGTTGTCTTCAAGAGAAACAAGCTCGAGACCCAACTCTCTATACCTTGACTGCGTCGGGGACATGCATTAAAAAACAACAAGGAGAAGACGGCTCCGATACCACTAATCCAAATTTTATGAGCAAAACGAAATGAAACCACGGATTTATAATATTAACACATAGACACAGTGAACAATAACAGAGATACAGTAAAACTTGGCTTCTAGTAAATAAGAAATATGTTGAAAAAATGTAAAATACAGATTGAAAACAAGTTTGCTAGAATGGTGGTAGCTTATCTCTAAGAAGAGATGTGACATCTACGCTCATTCGCAAGAAGATGAGTAAAATGAGGCTCTGAAGGCCTTTTTACTATAAACATGAAATCCAAAAACCTAACCCTGGGAGATGAAGCGCCAAAATTCATGTGGGCCCCGTTGGGGTAAGTTAGTACATCAACTTCCTGGGGTCATAACTTTTGCATGCAATCTCTATTTAGGGCGCACGATAGATTGTTGAAAAGGTATTGACGATGAGATTCATTTATGGGGGTCAATCAAAGCCATCGACTATAATTAAGGTGCTTGATCGTGAAAAAGCATCGTTTAGGCCCTCAAAATGGCCCCGAAAGTTCAAGAACCGAAAAACTACTAAAAATAGTAAGTTGCCAAAAAACAATTTGAGCCAGTTGGAAAAGATGGGTAGCCACCAAGATCCTCATAGATCATTGTGTTTAAGGGGAGATTATATTGATGTCTAATGAAGAGTAAACCCAACTTGAGATGTCTAATTGATTGATTGACTAGGACATGTTGTTGAGTTGTTTAATGTTGACTTTTGGGGTATGTAGAGACTAATTTGACTTTTTGTTGCAAAGTAGTGAGTAGTTAAATAAGAGTGTTGGATGTTATTTACAGAGGATATCAATAAATATGCCAACTGAGAACTATTGCATGCCATAGAAAGCAACTATTTTGATGATTGTTGGATCCTTTGAGGTCCTTTGACATATACTATTATATGATCGATAGAGATTAGTTTTTCGTGATGTATTATTGTCTAGTCAACTAATCATCTAAGATCAACTTTCCTTGTTGTCTAGTCGATTGATCAACTGGGACTATTGGGATAGTAGTTTTAGAACTTTTTTAGTATTATGATCTTGTTTGTACTCACGGTGCACAAATTATTCCACTAATTTTAGAGTAGATCGGGTGGAGAATCTTGTTGAGGTGACAGTGGTTCAGACTTTATTTCATGGAGTATTACTATACCTTGGATTGATCAATATGATGGTTGTTTGCATGTTTTTATTTTAAGGAAGTAGTGCGTCTTTACTATATTTACTATACTTGGGTGGATCAGTTTCTTTGGTTGTTAGCATTTGCAATCACTATTAAATTAAGGGGGAATTGTTATAAAATTTGAGTATGTAATTTGATTTGTCCTCCAAGCAATGATGTTGGAACCTATGGTTCTTGTAAACTCACCTTGTTAGAATGTGTAGTTGACCTTGAAGAGGGAGCCAACTCTTAAGGTTGACACTGTGAAACCAGCTACTCAATGAAGAAGCCAGCAATGAACAAATCCACCGCGGAAAAGAACCCCACTGTTGCAAAACATGTGAGGCCAAGAGACCGAAGTATATGAGGTCCTCCAAGGTGCCCACTACATTGAAGGCTCCGTCGGCAAAGAAGGCAAGGAAAGCCTGATTTTGTTCCCAAACACCAACTTGCTTCTCAAGCAATGCAACTCACATCTTCTTTGTAGTTATTTGTTTTTCTATGGCCCTCCCAACACTAGAGGGTTTATGTTTTGTTTTTTATTTAAATTAAATTTTTATGTATGAGAAACAACATAATGTACTTATTGTATAATAGTTTCATTTGCTAGCAATCCCTTTTATTGTATAATAGGAAACAAACAATTTCAAATCAGATCAGTACAATCTTTACAATCTATTGGAGTGTTATCTACAATCTTTCATGGTGTACATGATGCAACTTTTTATGTTTATCAAATTTAAATGTTTTATATAAATTTTGAAAAATAATATTTTAAGAGATAATTATTATAAAAATATTTTCAAATTATTTTTTCAAAATAAAATACAAATCTATCCATTTTTTATAAATAAATAAAAACTAATATAAATCAACCTATTTTAATTTTAAATAAATAAATACTTCTTAACCCATTTTAATTATTTAAAATAAACAAATACTTCTTAACCCATTTTAATTTAAAATAAATAGATTCTTACTTTGAGAAGTCTAAAAAAACTAATTTGATTGTTGAAATAATGTGGAAACAAATAATTCCATTGATTGTTGAAATAATGTGGAAACAAATAAAAAGCTCTTTCTCCTCGCCTTCTTTTAGTTGATCAAAACTATGTTTGTGTAAAAAGCTCTCTGCGTGTGCTTATGACTCACCTCTTGATCCAAACATTATGAAATTTGCAAATAAATCCAACCCTAGCTTTAATTCTCTACCATATCCGCTTCCCTTCACGAATTGCTTATAGATCATGGCACCAGGTGGGGTATTTCTTCAATCTCTAAAGTGCAGGTATTTTTATATTTTTTTCGACTTCATTTTTGAAACTTTTGTGGGATTAAAAACTTTAAATAGTTAAAGGAATTTAGACACCTAGTCTCAATTGGAAAAGAAAAGATAAAAGATTTGTTTTAGATGTTTTTCCTATTGAGTTCTATCACCAAATTGAAAATTTGAATATTTACTTATAATCAATATGGAAAAAATATATAAAAGAGATAAATGAAATCTTTAAAATAAGTGTAAATTTTTTTTATTTTTTAAATAACCATTCCCTGAATCTTGTTGTGCAATTATGGGCCAAATTGCAAATTTTCATTGTTTAAATTACATTTTGAAATACATAAATGACTCTAAAAGAGTTTAATAAGTTTACAAATATATAATAATAAATTTAATTTAAGTATTGTGTTCAACTAGTGTCTATCTACCACAAGCTCCCTACTAAACAGAATCCTTCCCTAGCTACTTACCACAAGATCCCTACTAAACAGAATCCTTCCCTTGCTACTTGATGAAAATATCCTA
>ML825757.1:188854-235688 GCA_009831015.1 Picea engelmannii | reverse complement strand
AGATATCTCTATGGATTTTATTGTAGGATTACCTAAATCGGGCAATAAATCAATCATCATGGTGGTAGTTGATTGCCTTTCCAAATATGATCATTTCTCTACTCTTCAACAACCATTTACAACATCCATGGTGGCTCAACTTTTCATGGATCAGGTCTTCAAGCTTCATGGCATGCTGCATTCTATTGTTTCTTATCGCGACCCAACTTTCACCATCAATTTTTGGCAAGAACTGTTCAAGCTACAAGGCACCCAATTGCATCTTAGGACAACTTATCATCCCCAAACTGATGGTCAAACTGAAGTTGTCAACAAGTGTTTGGAAACATATTTGAGGTGTTTTTCATCGAAAAATCTAAATCAGTGGGTTCAATGGCTACCACTAGCTGAATGGTGGTACACCACTTCATACCATACATCTACCTGCATGACTCCTTTTGAAGTGGTATATGGCCAAAATCCACCTTCAGCTCTCTCATATTTACCAGGTGTCTGGAAGGTCTAGGCAGTTGACCAAACACTTACACTTCGAGAGGCTATTCTTCGTACCCTCAAAGATAATTTGGTCATGGCCTAGAATCGCATGAAGCAACAAGCAAATCAAGGTCACTCTGAATGTCATTTTTCAGAAGGAGATCAGGTGTTTCTTTGACTGCAACCTTACAAGCAAAATTCCCTCAAGGCTGACCATTGTCAGAAACTGGCGCCCAAATTTTATGGTCCTTATATTGTTCTTAAGAGTGTGGGACAGGTGGCCTATCAGTTAGCTTTGCCCAGTCATTCTAAGCTATATCTTGTTTTTCATGTTTCTTGCTTAAAGAAGGTGATTGTAACTAAATTCAAAACTCAAACCAACCTTCCCGAGTTGGACGAAGAAGGATCCATTTGGATACAACCACAATCAGTTTTCGACCAATGTGAGCGTCACCTACGTCAGCGAACCATCAAGGAAGTGTTAGTCCATTGGAAAGATACAACACTAGTAAATGCCACTTGGGAACCAACAACCATTCTGCAACAATTTCCACATCTCAAGCTTTGAGGACAAGGCTATTTTTAAGGGGAAGACATGTTAGGGACCTAACCCCTCATGTAGCTAGAATATTATATTCCGATGTAATAAAGGTCAATATTAATAAGGCCTAGCAATAAGGAAGAATACGTTGAATGTAAGAAGACCTAATAGAAGCTTCCACTTCTAGAAGGATATTCCTCTAGATGGTTCTTTTGATAGACATATTTAGTATAAATAGGAGTCGAGGGTATGAGAAATTTGTCTTGGATATTATTGTAATAGATCTATGCTCGACTAGAGGTTGCCCCCTTGAAGAGGCAAGTGTACATTGCTCTCAGTAATCTAAGTGCTCTTTCTGGTGTTATTTTGTTATCATTTCAATATTATTGTGGTGTTGTTCTGGTTATATTGTTGTTCATCTTCCATTTCTAGCATTTTATTTCTGTTCTGCATACGTTTTATATCTGGAATATTACAAATCTAGAGAAATCACAACAATAATAGCCAGTAAAGAATGAGGAGGGGCCATGTCATCAACATCATCCTTCTTACAATCAACAACACTACAAGCAATATCATCAAAATCATGAGTGTAAGAATCAATGGAAGAATCAATCTTCTCAACATTATACTAGTTTAAAACAATCTACAGATGACTAGCTTCAATCTCAAGACCATATTTGCAATCCTACAATCCCTTAATAGTCTCATATTTCTCAGCCATCTACAACAACAAAAGATCATACTCTTTCTTCAAATCCTAGGATTCATCAAAAAACTAGTCATTATCTACCTAGAGCAGAACAACTTCCTCATGAAACTCATCAATTAAGTCTGCAAGAAGGCAACCACATTCTCTTTCTAGGTACTAGATTTCTCCTACCCATTAATCTTTGCCTTAAATCCTTCATTCTCTATGCACAACTTAGAAACAATGGTTTGCAAGGAAACAACTTCTATATGAAGGATATCATGGGATCCCTCCAATTTATTGAAAACCAATTCAAAGGCACACATATTTAAATAGGCCTAAAGAACTTTTATAAGTTGCAAGTCTGAAGAACATTTATTAGTTACAATTTTTTGGTTGATTTTTGGCTATGTCAAAAGTATATATTCCAATGTACAATTAGTGACTCAATACAACATCATTATACCAATGAATCAATAAATTCTCCAAGGATATAGGTCCTTTGTCTTTTCAAATATAAGAAGCATTACATCAACAACACCAAGATTCCTCCAAAGCTCATATAACCAAGCAATATAAATATATACTTCTAGAGTGATAATGCAACCAAGAGAAAATGGAACTTGGATCTATTCTTCTACAATAATGACATTGACAATCTGTCCTATTCAATCAACTAGGAAATAATTTACAACAATAACAACCATTGTCTATAATGCTCCAAAATCCCTAAAAGCATAGATATATCTTCACAAATAGCACTATCTCTCCAAAAAAGGAATCCAAAGGAGATAAAATAATCATCTCAAAGAAAATAACCTTAGTCTTTCTACTTCCAGTTAAGGAACTACATGAGATTTTGATACCAATCCACACAATGCTATTGTAATTTCCTCGTTATAATCCTCTGTTTAATTAATGCTTAATGTACATGTAATGTGTGGCTATGGCCAAGTGATGTATATGCAAATTGTATTTCTGAATTTGAATAATAAAATGTGATGCCAATTGCTGGGGGATATGGAAAGAGATGGGGGATGCATTAATCCACAAGAGAGGGGAGGGTCTAGGAGAATGTTTAAGAGAGGGGTTCCAAGGGGAAATTACCCATGTCTATTAATTCAACCCACTTCCTAAAAATATTGTTGGTATTGAACCTTCTAATTTCTAATTGAGTGTCCTCAAAGACAATCATTGAATAGATGTAAGAGGGTGGGTATGAGAAGTCACATCCCATAGTTATTGGGAGCATGAGGACTGAGTACAATCAACTTGGGGAAGAGTGTAAGTCAAGCAAGAAGCCAAAGAGAGGAAAATTCGTATGGAAAGTTGCAACAATGGTAGAAAGTGAATGTTTTTGCATGAACAACAATAGAGAGCAGGAAAGAAGAGATTGGAGTTGGAGAAACTATGGAGGGTGAATTCTAGAGCATGATGGATTGTTTCTGAAGCGTATTTGGAGCAGACGACTGAAGATCCAGGTTGTCAGGCCCAAAGAGTGAACTCTTGTGTGAGTTGCATTGTAACAAAAAGTGTTTGTTGTTGTTGCTGGTAGTTTCCTAACAATGAATTCCCTTGAGTTTCCCACTAGAGAGATTCTTGGTTACCTGTGTGAGAGAGACCTTAAAAAATGATTGGGATGCCTGAGGGACCAAGAGAAGTGAAGGGGTACATTCCTTGGGTTGGGAAGGTAACAAGGAAGAGAGATGGTGGAAAATAGGGATAGCTATAGGATAATACCAGTGGGTTTTAAAATTTATGAGCTGTGAGTGGATAGTGAGAGACCACCCTCTTTTGTGGATTTCTAGCCCCAACTTGGGGGTGAATTGCTATTGAGATTTGGAGCAACAAGTCTATGGTTGGGTGGAATGTTCGTCCCTAGAAGCTGATTGCACAACTGAATTAAAAGATAAGTGTTTTATCTATTTATGTGTTTCATTTATGATATTAATTGTTGTGTATTAACTGTAATGTTCCCATTTTTGTATTCCCCTGCTCTACAGTTAGAGGCGACCTTGTGAGTTTGTCAGTCCGAAGAGAGGCATAAAAAAGGTTAACAGTAATATCAGGTAATTTGGAGGAATTATATGGCTCCCAAGCTATTCCATTCACCATCTTTCATCATTAGGATCATTTCCACATAGTCTACTCTTGGTTCATGGTGTTCCGATGATTTCCGTAATTTTGGTTTATTATTGGGCCTAATTTAATTAAATTCACTAAATGGGTTATTGGGACCATATTATCTGAAACGACACATGAGTGTAATAAATCGTTGGAACATGAACAAAAATATCTAAAGGTTGGAATGATGATAAAGGTACCTTTGACGTCCGAGAATGTCTCATAAGCCAATTTAATCATTTTTTAGCATTAAAAAGGGGTTTTAAAAGGGTTATAAAGTGATTTTAATCTTCACGTGGATTCAGTCAAAGAGAGGAAATATCTAGAAAGGGTTTGGATAAGAATAAAGGAAGGGTAGTACATCACCTTCCTCATTATGATTTGATCTCTTGTTTTGGAGTGCTCTTTGAGCCAATTTTTCATTAGGGTTTTGACAAAACCCTTCCATTGCTAGTTTGGTTTCAATGGTGCAATATCCACCCTAGCTAAACATTGGGGGAAATCCATTCAGGGTTTTCCATTGGAGTTCATCTTATTAACTATCTTTAGTTTGGGAGTGTGTGTCGATCTTCCTAAGAGGCAGACGATTTCATTGTTTGTAGGTCTAACATTTTCCCTAGGAGGATTGTAGGCCTTCTTGAGGGTCAATTCTTCTCTTCTTTACAAGGTTGTGGTGATTTAGTGGGTTGTGAGTCTATTTTGAATCCGTTGAGGATTTATTGAGTGGACTCGATCCCCATTTGTGAGCAGGCCTTGTATCCTAGAGGGGGCCACATTTTTTAGACATGTTCGTAGGGGAAAGGAGGTGCCATGAGGGTCTCTTAAGGGGTCGATTCACCACTTTCCATAGATCCACGAGGTAAGGAGGGTCAAAAGAGTCCTTGTAGGCTCTTGAAACTGAATTGTGAGGGTTTAGAGGGGGCCGAGATCCCATTGGGTGAACAACATAGGTCATAAGGGAAGTCGTGGGTCCTATAGAAGAATTGTGGAAGTGGGAGAGAAGGGGTGCTACTCTATTTTGGCATTTAGAAGATCGTAGGAGGCTTGGAGAGATTTAGAGCATATTTATAGTACTGTTGAGGAGACATTGCCATCTTTTCCAGGTTTCATATTGAGTTTTGTAGTGTTACTGTTGAATTGTAGTTGCTGTAGCAAACTTTAGATGCTCATTATTGTTGTGTTCTAGATCCACCCATAATAAAATGCCATGATGTCTTTTCCATTCTCATGAATCCTTGGATGTATGATAAATGTTTTATGAAGTATCTATGAGTAGAATGCATACAAGTTGTTTGTGAAAAATTGCATACCAAATTATAGCACAAAGATATATGTCATGCAAAGTGTTTGACAAAACACTCAACCATAACACCATATAACTGAACAACGAACCGTTACTATCCTAGAACAATTATGTTGGGGATATTACAATGGTATCAAAGTTGGAGATCTTTCCAGCCAGAGGGAAAACAATGGGAAGGAAATCAAATTGTGTACATACATGTGTAAGAAAGGATGGTAGTAGGGTTTTCACTCATGTGGTTAAGCGAGATGGAGAAAGATCCATAACCAATGGCTGAAATATCGAGGATGAAACAACAATTAAAAACATGCCTTACCACTACCAGGAGTATCTAGCATTGGGTGAGGATATCTATGTAGCTTTTCCCTTTAAAAGCTATTTCACCCTCAAGTACGGATGCTGGCCCAAGAATGTGGATGATGATTCCTTTAAAGGAACATGGTATAAATTAAAGAGAAATGAACATGAAGGATAGGAGGAGGAGCATGCATCTAGCCATGGTGAGGATATGTGTGTAGAGGATGACCGAACAACATGTGATACACCATTGGATCCAACCAATGAGGCCGATGACAATATTGAAATGTTAGTAGTACTGAGAGGGGGGGGGGGGTGAATTAGTACTGAGCACATTCAACAATTTGTCTTACACTTATTTAAAACACATTAGAATTTATTGTTGCGAGCATTCATATCAGAGAGATACTTATCATAACTAACATATTACAGATATAGAGGTGAAAACCTTGAAATTATTTTATAGATAAATGTCAAAATAATTCTCTTCGAGGACACCAATCCTCATATGAGCACCAACTCATAAAATTCAGGAACCAATATGCAAATGAAAGAGGACACCAATCCCCTGTAGGCACCAACCTACACTCCAATAACCAACCTAGAGACATGCACCAACCTGCAAATGAAAGAGGACACCAATCCTATGTAGGCACCAACCTACACACCAGGCACCAACCTAGAGACATGCACCAATTTGCAAATGAAAGAGGACACCAATCCTTTGTAGGCACCAACCTACACATCATGAACCAACCTAGATTTTCTAAAATTCCTTTGAAAATAATTATGTCTAAAATTGACCGTAAGCCACCAAAAATCACTTCATATAATACTTGGTCTTCTTCTCCACAAGGTTCATGATATATGAACTCTACTATGCTTCCTCGCTATTTCATATCCACTTCATTACCCTTCCCCTTCTCACTTATCTTTATTAGGGAATTATCATTTATAGTGATTACTTCCTTAATAATTTGTCCATGTACATATCGTGTATGGTCGGCTCCAATTCCATTGATTCTTTGAATCAGGCTACAAAAACCTCCATGAAATCTGGTCTCTGTTCCTTATGTTACATTCTATTTGGTTCGCTGGTTCTTGACACTCAACCACCATCTGATCTCATCCTAGATTTAATCTCAATCGTTGATCTATTCTTTCATGTCAAGACCACTAGGGTGCCGAAACACTCATCACCATTTCGATGCACATGAGTCGTTCGATCATCTCTTGAGTAGATCATGATCGTCAGATCTAACCTCCATAACTTTTGAACTTCCAGGATATCAAACCCTTTCGACCTCATCGCTTAGGCACCATTGGATCTGGTTCATATTTGTTGTCATTCATCGATCTAGACTCTTTCATATAAACATGTATTATTTAGGTGTTAAGCCCATTCTTGGTCATATGACCAAGCTCCATGTCCACTGGGTTATCTTGTCTCCTAAAATTTGCAGGATTTATTCCTCTGGTTAACCTACGAGTTGTTCCCAATGCGAGATCTCCTCACAGTCGTTGATTTATTTTTTGAATGGACGGTTGGATATGCATCTCAGAATATAGTCAAAGACTCTGTACCAACCATTGATCGATTACCAGATGGATGACAATGATCTCTCCTCAGACTATTTCAGATTTTATTCTTAGTCGTTGATCATCATTGTGAAGGACGATCCAGATCTCATCTCACAGTTTGGTCTTCAGAGTAATTTTTAAGAGCGCAACTCAGAAATATCCAAAGCTTCCACTTCGACAATATTTCACCTTCCTCCTCAAACTCTAAACACTGTCAACCTCTCCATCATTGATTTGTATGGATCTAATGGTCATGGATCACTGTCCCCATCCCACTGTTCTACGCCTATGCCACGACACTCACACATGGATTCCACATGTCAACCTCTTATTTTGAATCCGAATACCACATGTTGCTTGCTCATTCATCCACATCATCACCATGTGTCACAATTTCATTCATTGATGCCACGTCCAAGCTTTGTCAGTTTCCATGTGTCACTCTAGTGGCCTGCCACATGTCTCTTCCTTGTTAGTTGATCTATTCAATTCTAAGTAGATCTCCACCATTCATCGTTGTCCTTCTATCGAAGTTACTCCATCTTCTTAACTCCGTTGACCCTGGTCCGACAACAAATGGGATACCACTACACGTTCTCTCCTTAACGCTGGACTAGGCTCACTCTAAATCCATCCTGTTCATTTGTTGGATATTTCTTCACCAATCTAGACCAGTGATTAAGAAAGTCAAAGTTGTTGGTTCATGCAGACACTGTCGTGTGTAATTATCAGATCCATCCACTTGGATCGTCCTGAAATCATCTGGATAGTTCATCGTACTGTCTTCATTGGAGCTCTTTCATCATTGCGCCCTTTTTGACTTCGAAACTTCAACTCTAAAACATTTCTACCTGCTGACACGTGTCTTCTCTAGATATATCATTCTAGATCACTCTGAATTAATCTCTGCCATCTGTCGCTCTACCTTTTTCAGAGTATTATTTATTTCTATATCCTTTTGACTCTGAATATGCTACTCCGAAGGATTTTCATTGCTGCTTCAGACTTCGACCTCATATCTAATTCTGACCGTCGATCTTTTTCCTCCGCTCGATTTGTACCATAGATCGAATTTCTTCGGCGAGGTGTTTTATGATAACACTTCCTTTCTCTCCCGAAAGCTTAACTATGAAAGTATTTCACCAATGAATTAGACTATGAACTCAAAATTGATTATGGTTGTCGATCAAAAGAGATCTATATTCAAGTTCTAATCTCGACCATCCATTTACTTGCTGTTCCTTGTTTTCTGCAAAATATTTCTCGATTTCATACTAAACTTCATCCTAATCATGTGTCTTCAATTTAAGTATTTTTCTTCTCCTCTACTGATGTGGTCCATATGATCTGTTGTGCTTCCTTCGTTTGTCTACAGGTTTGATCCTGGGACTTGTTATTCACATAAGGTAGATATGCACAAAACATGGAGGCCTTCATTATCTCCCCCTATTCTTGACAGTAGTCAGTCTTCCTTTGTTGTGATATCAGTGACCCCCATGACTACCTTTGACATCAATGACAATAGAATTTCCAATGTCTCCCCCTATCATTGAAAGTAGTCAGTCTTCCCTTGCTATGATATCAATGACCCCCATGACTACCTTTGGCATCAATGAGAAGACAGTTTCCAACAATCTTCCCCTTTGTCATTGATGGAAACACACACTTTTTGATATTTCTATAGTCAGTTGTAATCATATCTTCCCTTTATTCTTTTACTCTCCCCCTTTGACATCAATGACAAAGGTTTTTCTTTTTGTAGCTCCCCCTGAGTTGATTCTCTTGCTTACACTATACTCATCATTTTTCTTTGCAACGTGAAACCATATGTACTCTCCCATGATATTTTGTTTCTGCTGAGCTCCCAACAAATTTTAGTTGAATATTTCACTGGGAAATGGGAATGACTCCCATTTTTTGTCTAAGATACTCAAATGTACCTCTAGGTAGGGGTTTGGTAAACACATTGGCAATTTTTTCCTTGGTAGGAACATACTCCAACTTGACAGTCTTATCATTCACCTATTGTCTCAGAAAATGATATTTGATTGGGATATTCTTTGTATTTGAGTGCATTACCGGGTTCTTGGAAATGCTTATGGAACTGATATTGTCACATAGTATAGAAATTGGTTGATTGCATTCTGCATTAATATATTGAAGTGCTTGCTTCATCCAAAGGATTTGTGTGCAACAAGATGCTGCAACTATGTACTCTAATTCTGTCATGTATAAGGAAATTGAAGATTGTTTCTTTCTTAACCAAGATACTAAACAACTACCCAAAAATAATGGTCCACCACTTGTTCTTTTCTTGTCATCAATACTACCTTCCCAATCTGCATCAATGTATGTTGTTAGAATAAAAGTTTCTCCTTTTGGATACCAGAGTCCAAAGTCCATTGTTCCCTTCAAGTATCTGATAATTCTCTTGATTTTCATCACATGTGATTCTTTTGGTGAAAATTGAAATATTTCAACCAATCCAACAACTTGCATAACATCTGGCCTTGATGCAGTTACAAATAAAAGGCTACCAATCATTGATTTGTACATGGTGTGATTAGCCTTTGGTGATTGATCATCCTTACTCAGCTTATAATTTGTTTTCAAGGGAGTACTGACATGCTTGCAATCTTCCATGTTGAACTTATTTAACATCTCCTTAATGTGTTTTCTCTGTGAAATGCATATGCCTTTATTTTTCTAAGAGATTTGCAGTCCTAGAAAGAAGGAAAACTCACCTAGCATGAACATATCAAATTCTTTTTGCATGATATTTGAGAACCTTTGAATCATATCATCAGATTCACTTCCAAAGATGATGTCATCTACGTAGACCACAATGATAATTATATTTCCATTTTCTTCTTTGATGTAAGTGTTACTTTCTGCAGTTCCTCTCTTGAAGCCTTGTTGTTGTAGGTACTTATTAAGCCTCAAATACGATGCTCTAGGTGATTTCTTTAGACCATAGAGGGATTTATTCAATTTCCATGGATAATGTTGTTTGTCTGTTAACTGAAACCCCTCAGGATGTTCAAGAAATACTTCTTCTTCCATAGTTCCATTTATAAATGCATATTTAACATCCATTTGATAAACTTTGATATTCTTGTAGCTTTCAAATGCTAGAAATATTCTAATTGCTTCTAGTATATATATTGGAGAAAAAGTTTCATCAAAGTCTACCCCTTCAACTTGAGAATATCCTTTACACACTAGCCTTGCCTTATTTCTCACTGCTTGTCCATCCTCATTTAGTTTTTTCCTAAAAACCCACTTGGTGCCTATTACATTCTTGTCTTTTGGTCTTGGAACTAACTCCCAAGTTTTGTTTTTCTTAGTTTGATCTAGTTCTTCATCCATAAAATTAACCCATATTTTATCTTTGCTGGCTTCATCAAAGTTCTTGGGTTCTATTTTAGACAATAGAGACATATTTTCATGTTCAAGTGATCTTATTAATTGTCTTCTTATTTGGATGCCTTTGTTGTTGTCTCCAATAATTTGTTCTTCAGGGTGGTTCTTTTGAACATACCTCGAGGGAGTCTTTGTGTCTTTTCTAGGAGCTTCCTTTTCTTCTTCTTCTGTATTATCTTCCTTATTTTCTTTCTCTTCTTCCACATTATCTTCCTCTTCTTCTTCTACAACATATTCCTCATTATCTTTCTCTTCTTCATTATAGCTTGTTACTGCTAGTTAGTCATTTGTTTGCATCTTGATCCTTCCAATATTTTCATCTTCCACTCTTACATTTTCACTTTCAACAATTTTATCTGATCTCATATTTAAACATCTGTAACATTTTCTTTTAGAGGAATTCCCAAGGAAAATACCTTCATCACATCTGGAGTCAAACTTTCCAAGATTGTCAACATCTCTTTTTATGTAACATTTGCTTCCAAACATTTTAATATGTTTGACATTTACTGATCCGCCCTTCCATAATTCATATGGAGTTTTGTCACTATTAGCTCGGAGCTATGCTTTTTTCAAAATATATAAAGTTGTGTGGATCACATCTCTCCAAAATATATCTGACGGTTTAGCATGATTTAGCATAGTTCTGGCCATTTCTTGTACAATTTTGTTTTCCCTTTTAGCCACTCCATTTTGTTGATGAGTTCTTGCAGCTAAGAAGTGTCTTCTTATTCCATGATATTCACATAATTTATTGAACTCATCTGAGGTGAATTATCCTCCATTATTTGATCTTAGACACTTGATCTTCAAATTTGTTTCATTTTCACCAATGCTTTGAAAGCCTTAAACTTCCCAAAAGCTTCTGATTTATGCTTAAGAAAGGTTACCTAGGTCATTCTTGTGTAATGATTGATGAGCAACATGAAGTAACAGTTACCTTGCTGAATTTGTGATTTGGTTGGCCCACAAATATCAATGTGGATGAGTTACTATGGTCTTGAACTTGAATATTCCTTGGTTTTGAATCTCACTTTAGTTTGTTTCCCATGTTGACAATGTTTATAGATTAGGTTTGTGGGCCTGATTATTTTTGGCATGCCTTTTACTTCCTGGTTGTTACTGATATTAATTAATTTGTCAAAACTTAAGTGTCCCATTCTCCTATGCCATAACCAACTTTCATTTATCTATCCCACACAACATATTTCTCTTCCAATTTGATTTAGAATGTATGCATTGTTTGGAGTTCTGATTGTTGTTGCTAATATTCTACCAGTGTCTTATTTTCTTATTTTGCATGCTTGAGAGTTAAAAAGGAGTGTGTTCTGGGTCACATAGTTGAATGACAATTAGAAGGTCATGCTTTAAATCTTCAACTAGAAGAACATTTTATGCTATGGCCTTCTGACCTCCAAGGCTAACTTTACCTTTCCCAATTATCTTGGAAGATTTATTATCCCCAAATGAGACACTTCCTCATTTCCCTCTCTTTAGCTTAATAGACTTGTTTTTGTCACTAGTCATATGTTTTGAGTAGCCATTATCTATGTACCAATAAATCTCTTTTTCTTGAGCATGCATTGCTAAATCACATTCTTCTTGGGAAATCTTCTCTTGTTTCTTCCTCTAGACTTTGGTAGTATTTCTGCCACCAATATGTTTCTCAATAGAGACTAGTGTCCAACTCTTGCACTCTTGAGATTTATGACCAAATTTATGGCATTTATAACATTCAATATCATAGTTAAATAATGGAGCAAATGAGTTCTTGTTTATGTTGTCGACAACTTTTTTTATTTGTTGCTCACATAATTATTTCTTGAAGCACTGAACATGACTCCATTCCTTCTTTGGTCATTTCTTGGATATTCTCTGCAATCTATTGCCTTATGTCCAAAATTGTTGCATGAATAACAATTACCTAGAAAGAGATATTCATACCTATTCATAGTCGGTCTTCCTGGTGTCATCACCTTTCTGAATTCATCCTTCCTGTGAGGAGAAATTGGTTTCTGCTTGTCTGGGTTTGCTTTATTAGTGTTCTCATTACTTTCAATAGGATTGATCAGGGATGTGGCATAACTCTTGGGCTCTTCCTTGGTTTTCTGTAATGTGAGGTTGGATTGTAGCTGAGTCTAGTTCTGTCGAATAATGATATTTGGTTGCTGAGCATATTGTCTAACATCATGGAACTTTGCTCAATTTTTTTTATTATTGTTCAAATCAACTATAAGTACATCGATTTCCTTCATTAAGAAAACATTTTCCTTTTCAATTTTCTCACAGTGTTCTTTTTTGTTTTGCAATTGACTCATTATTTCCTCTTCAATTTTCTTCTTTTCTTCTAGTTGAGAAACCATATTAGAATTATGTGACAATTTTTCTTTCAATTGTCTATTCTTTATTCTAAGCCTAGTTATTTCATCTAGGACATGTTGAGGGGTCCTAAATCCCTTTAACTCAACTACAGGAACCAAATCGACCACAGAGGCCCAATTAGACTCTGCAACGTTTAATGGTGGAATGGTTCTCCAGATCTTTAGATCCAACTGATTTATCAATGGGCTTTACGTAGTGGTTGATAGGATATCTTATTGTGAAAGTTCCTCCTTCAGTTTAAATGTTCTCTTTTGTATTTTCTCTTATTAGATGGGTCTAATTAGAAGATGGGTGCTGGTATAAAACAACCGATAAAAAAGGGGGGTTTCTTAACTATTGAAGAAGGCTGATCTTCAGATAACCCTAGTGCTCAAGCATGCAGACAAATATATTCACACCTATGACAAGCCTAGTAATAATACATTAACTTGCTTGCATTTCAATTATTGAATGAAATACAATTATCGAAAGAAAACATACATGCAATAAAATGATGGCAAGAAAAATAGTTTCCTTATCTCTAGCATTAATCACACTTTAACACAACGATTTGCTTTCATCATTAGAGACAAAAACTACAAAAAGTATTGAAACAACTAACTTATCAATAGATTCAGAAACTCTTACTCATTACATCATCCATTCATGAAATAAATTTGGAAGTAATTCCTCCTCAAATCCAATCAACAACGCCTTTGATGAAAAAAAAAGTTTGTCTCCTGTCCTAAACAAGACTTCTCAATTAAGGTAGTTCGGAAATAGTTCTTTACAATTCCAAAAGTGAGGGTCTTTGCAAAAACCATCGATCTCTACTAAAAGTTCAATCCTTGTATTTATAACAAATCATTAACTAAAAATAGCTATCAAAAGTGCAAGCTAATTAAAACAAAACATCGTCGCATGGCGCTTCCATCTCTCTGTATTCTAAGAATAATCAAATAGTTTCACTGAAGTGGATGACTCTTCTCATACTCTGACCATTTGACGAAGATTTACTTGCATGTGTTGGCATACGAGAACCTGTGTTGGTCCATCGGGGCTGAAAGGATTTCTTTTACATCCTGTGCTCGATACTTGACTATTTTGACACTTAACTGCTGCAATACTGCTCGAGCCTTGATCATATGCTCCATGAACTGCTGTACTTGACCTAACACCATGCTCGCCACCTTTTCTATCTCTACAGTCCATGCCGAGTCTTGTTTTGCATGTTTCTTGACTATGTCATGAAAGTCAACAAAGTGCTCGGGTGATCCGAATTCTAGGAGGCCGATGTCTTTCATCTCCCGATTAATCTTTACCCCACTCCTTTGGAAATCGACCCATTTTTTTAAAATCTCCCATTGAGGTTCTTGGGCCATTTTCACCCAGTATTTGACTGCTTTCCTGATCCGATCTATTCTACTGTCCGTCAGCACCCGAATGTCGTGCTCTTCGGTGTCTCAACCCTTTTGAACTGCGCTGATGTAATTGATTCTCGTACCATATTTCCACGTCCTTGCAGGTCTCTAGTGCCATAAGGGTGTCTTCTTGGAAGTCATCTATCCCTGCAGTGAAAAGGTGCCATTCATTCGTGAATTTTTCATAGGCGTCTTGGAACTCTCTTCTTAAAAACACCGTGGCTTGTGTGGAGTCCTGATAGTATTTTTCCAAATGGCGCAAGTGTTCCAACTCATTTAGCGCAACGACCAACTCCTTTTCATCTCTTCTTTCTCTGTCCAAGGTGGCATTTGTGATAGCCATCCCTACATTGATAATGTTGGACGTCTTGGCATTCTCTGTGTTGATAAATTTTTTCTCTATGGTAATGAGAATCAAACTATCCAACGTAAGCCTCCTCTTCTTAGTGGTTCTCTTCATGATGGATTTTCTCTTTTGGTCATAGGTGATTTCTTGTATATCAAAGACCTCATCAACAGGTTCATGGATTTGTTGTTCTCCCCAAGTTAGAGTATTCCCCAGGCTCCCGACTGTGTATATATGTTCTAGTATGGGTTCCTGAACCTATTCCATATGTCTCAATGGCTCAACCTCTATTTGTTTCTCATCGACTGGTAAGGTATCAACCAAAACTACAGAACCATGGGTAGGTTCGGTACTTACTTGGAAATCAACTGTTGAAATTCCGATTTCCTATTGTGGAATTTCTTCTTTCTGTCTGCCCGATCCTATCTCATACCTCGAGTTTTCCATTGGGGTTCCCAGTACATCGAGTAGCTCAATGTCTAAGGCTCTTTCGACCTCATGCTCGCTCTATGGAAGGATCTGAACTGGAGTATCGGGACCCGTGGCAGATGCTCTCTTAGATTCTTTCTCCTCTGTAATATGCACTGGTGTCACCAGGGACACCTCTGAACTCTCCTCATCATCATAGATGGTTATCAAGTCGAACAAGAGATTTGGTACACTTGTTCTTCTTGATGTCCTCGCTATCTCAGGATGGGTTGAAATTTCCTCCGGTGATCTGATCTGTGATGGTGGAACTTTAGGGTTTTCTAACCCAGTGATTTATTCAAGTTGCATCGGCTCTAGGCCACTTGGCTCTCCTCTACCTTTGATTGGGTCATCAACGAGAACCCTCGTCATTTCTATCAGATCAAGAATAGTGGCTCGTAGTTTTCAATAACGTTTCATGAGATTTTCCTCAAAATGAAAGGAATTTGAACTCATAGGTATCCAAGGGAAGCCCTCGAAAATGATAATCTCCAACAACATGAAAAAATTACTCAAAAAGGGATACCATATTGTACTTTCACATTTGTGCTCACTAGATGTTCAAACATCTAGACCTTCTATTCCAGTGGATCTCCAAAAAGTTACTAACAATCATTCCAAGGTATTTGAAGAGATTCCTAAGGGTATTCCACCTTCTAGATATCATGACCTTTATATTCATTTATAACCAGGAAGTGTACCACCTAACATCAGGCCTCAAAGGTACCCATATGCAAAAAAGAGTGACATTGAGCATATGATTCAAGAAATGTTAGAGGTCGGCGTCATTCAACCTAGTCAAAGTTATTTCTCTTCACTAGTAATGGTGATGGTTTAAAAAAGGATGGCTCATGGTGTACGTGTTCATATTATAGACCCTTCATCAAAATGACCATTAAAGATAAGTTTCCTATTTCTATAATTGATGAATTATTAGATGAATTTCAAGGTGCAATTTTTTTTACTAAGTTGGATCTCTACTTTGGATATCATTACATCAGAATGAGGCAAGACGACATTCCCAAAACAGCCTTTAGAACACATGAAGATCATTATGATTTTTTGGTGATGCCATTTGTCCTTACTAATGCACCTTCAAAATTTCAAATCTTATTGAATTCTATTTTTCAACCCTTAGAAAATTTGTGTTAGCATTTTTTGATGATATACTAATCTACAACAAATCATGGGAAGAGCATGTACAACATGTTGCCATGGTGTTAAAACTATTGGAAGATAAACAACTATATGTAAATACTTACAAGTGTTCCTTTGGGGTTCAAGAAGTGGAATATATGGGTCATATCGTATCTCATGAAGATTTCAAAGTGGACCCTAACAAAATTAAAGCGATGATGTATTGATGGGATATTATTGCAAGTTTGTCAAGAATTATGGTCAAATAGAAGCACCTCAAACATCACTATTTAAAAAGGAATCATTTTATTGAACTCAATAAGAAACAAAATATTTTGAAAAGCTTAAGGAGGATATGTGTATGACTCCTATCCTAGCCACACCTGAATTCCCAAAGACCTTTATCGTGAAATGGGATTTCTCAAGACAGGGAATTGATATTGTAGTTTTAATGTAATAAGGAAGGCTCATTGCCTTTGAAAGTAGTTATCTTAAAGGAAATAACTTACTCAAAATCATTTATGAAAAGAAAATGTTGTCCATATTACATGCAGTTAAGAAATGGTTCCCTTACCTAATAGGAAGACACTTCAAGGTAAAAACAAATCATGATAGTTTGAAGTACTTCTTGGAACACTGATTATCTTCAGAAGAGAAACAAAAATGGGTTATAAATATGCTAAGTTATGAATTTGAAATTATCTACAAAAAAAGAAAACAAAATATGGCGGCTGATACAATTTCAAGGAAAGAAGAAGAAACAAAGGGTTAGGGTGGAAGAATAAAGGATACAATGGAACAAAGGTAAAAAGGTATGCAATATCATTCAATAAATACATGAGGATCCAAGTGTATTAGATAAATTTGTGTGGAAGAATGATTAAATATGGTATCAAGATCACTTATATTTATGCAATAATTCCCAACTCAAACAAAAGGTCCTTTTGGAATTGCACACTTCTCCTATAGTAGGACATTCAGGGTTCTTGAAAACTTACCATAGGATCAAGAAGGAATTTTTTTGGTAAGGTCTTAAAATTGATGTGAAAAAGTTTGTGGCTTAACGTGTGGTTTTCCAATAGAATAAGGGAGAGATAATCAAGACCCTAAGTCTCGTACAACCGTTAGTTATACCAAGTCAATGTTGGGAAGAGGTTTCAATAGATTTTATTACAGGTCTACCCAGGTCCAAAGGAAAGAATGTCATCATGGTAGTAATGGATTGACTCACAAAGTATGCCCATTTTTGCTACCTTTCTCTTCCTTTTAAAGAAATTAAATTAGCCATAAAATTCATGGAATAGTTCACAAGATACATGGAATCCCTAAGATCGTTGTAAGTGACAGAGATCCAATTTTCACTAGAAATTTTTGGACTAAATTATTTTCTTGTTTGGGTACTCAATTGGATCATTACTCCTCCTACCATCCTCATTCTGATGGGAAAACTAATATTGTGAGTAAATGGACAGAATGGTATATTTGTTTCTTTGCATATAATAAACAAACACAATGGGTCAATCCGTTTCCATTCACAAAATGGTCATACAACACATCCTTCCACACTTCATAAAAAATGTCCCCATTTATGGAACTTTATGGATATCATCCTCCATCCATCACATCACCCTTGAAAGGGAAAGGGAAGGTTCATAGAGCACCAATAAGAGGTTCTCAAACTATTGAAGGACCACTTGGTTACAACAAAAAAAAAGATGAAACAACAAGCATATCAACATCACAATGAAAGGGAATTTGAAGTTGGGGATTGGGTATTTATGAAGTTACAACCATAAAAATAGATTTCCCTCAAGAAAAAAAAGGACAATAAATTAGAACCCAAGTATTATGGTCTGTATAAGGTGTTGCAAAGGATTGAAAGTATGGATTTCAAATTGGATTTACCTCCATATTCACATGTACATCCAATATTCCATGTTTCTTGCTTAAAGAAGGTAATTAATGACAAGATCCTAGTTCAAACTATTTTACCATAGATCAATGAAGAAGGGAAAATCATATTAGAACTAGAAACATTCCCTAAAACAAGGGTTATGAAGTTGCAAAATGGATCAATTACTGAGTACCTCATTAAGTGGAAGAATCTACCAATATAAGAAACAACATGGGAATGTAAGTTCTTCATGTAGAAACATCTGCAGTTAATCAAGTGTTGAGGGAAACACTTGTTTGAAGGGGAGGGGCATGTTAAGTCCCTAGAAAAATCCCCATGTTAAGCACAAATCCCCATGAAAATCCCTAGATATTGAGTTGTTTTATTTCTATTTTTATATTAGTGTTGTCAATTATACCTTTTAATTGTAATAGTACCCTTGGTCTCCTATATATAACAAAATGACTTATTTTTAGGAGCATCTAATCTTGTACATTTGTTCTATTGTAAAAGGAGGTTTCCCCCTTGAAGATGCTTCACATTCATTCTTATATCTTTATCAAGGTGTGGAGTTACTTATCTCTCTCTTTATATTCTATTTGGGTCATTTTCTAGTTAGGGTAACGACCCAATGGAAGAGGGAATTAGTGTCCCAGGAGTATATGGGATGTAGGTAGAGGTAGGATCCAAATAGTGGATGGGGTTGGGGATAAAGGATTACTTCAACTAAGGCTTGGGTTTCGTCCTCAATGATATCAAGGCCTTGAGACCCATACCTAATGATCAAAAACTTGTGAGGGCACTAAAATATTTCTCAGAGGCCAAGGATACCCTCTAGAGGTAATGTGCAGTGATTTAAGACATTGCTCATGGATTTGGATGCCTTGATTTTTTCTTTAGGATCTTAGGAATGGACTTCTTCCCGAGATCATTTCTATGGAACTAGTATACATACCTACTAATAAAAACCACCTAATGGCACCAACATCCACAATAATAGGCCAACGATACCCTTAAGAGGTTGTGTGTGGTTATTTTAGGAATCCTTCTTGCTCCTAGATGGCTAGAAGGTTCTTTTAGGTCCCAACATTCATGTTTCCTCCCCTAGTCATGTCCAAGACCCTGAGTCCCATAACCAATGCTCACAAATGATAGTGGTATTTATATACTTAGTTAAAGGAAAATCATGCCCTCGATAGGTCATTTGTGGTTGTTTAAAGTGTCGTTCTTGGCCCCAAAATCCTAAAAGATTTTGTTATAGCCTAACTCTTGGGGTTTTTCCCTTGACCATATCCAAGTTTGAGAGAATCATACTCTATGTTCAAAAACTCATAATGCTAAATATCCCCATCAATAGACCAAGGATACCCTTGGAAGGTCCTTTGTTAATCCAAAATTGGATCTCGGGACCAAAATTGGTCCAGGAAGGCCTAAAAATCAAATTGCTCAGAATAGATTCAAAACAAATGTGTGCATAGGCCTCGTTGATACAAACCCAACACAACTTGATTGGGCTCAAACATACGTCGTATGACCAAGATATCATGGTCTGTTCATTTGACCAAACAAGCAAAAAACAATGCTGACTGTATAGTCTGTACAATGCCACGTGGAAACTGATTGTACAGGACGTATGAACGTACAAATGACCTGGAAAGGTACATTGGAAGCTGATGAGGATAGGTACAGGTGGACCAATCAAGGAGTGATACATGTCACCACTACAAGGGTGACACATGGCATGACTATACAACACATGGCACATCCGTACAACACGTGGCACATCCATACAACACATGGAAGGCACAGTGGCATGTGACATGACAGACACATGGCTAGAAGATGTGGATGAATAGAGTGCTGACACATGGAAGTATTTTTGGCGTATGGTATGGTGCCACGTGGCCCAGTCCTGGGTTGCCATGTGGAACCCATTCATCGGTTAATGTTTATAGCAAAATTGTTTGGGTTCACCGGGTTCGAACTTGTGACCTCTGTGGGTGCCAAGATTTTGCGTAGGCTGGGCTACCAGCCCACCTACCTGGTGGAACTTAACTGTAAAGTGCGCCATATATATTTACGTTTGCAGTATGGTTCGGGTGAAGGATAATAGGGTTGGGGCCTATCCCCCAGCCCCGGTTGCAACAAGTTACCACATATCCATGCGGTTAAACCCTCGACAAATCCATTGAACCATGTACATGTGACCACATACCATAGGACTGGACCTTTGCTGTGGTTTTGCGCGAGTATATGGGTATATCCCTCGGATCGACAACCACATATACACTCAGCATATGACCCAGACTCTATTCGTGGCGCAGGAGAATAGGGGTTAGCCCCGGTCGGTCGGGCTAGCCTGCTGACCAAGGGGCGTAACCGCAGGCTTAAATATTGGGTCTAGAACTGTTGTTAGGGCACATGGGTGCATAAGCATTGAGCCATATGGCCATGCCATGAGACCAGGAGCGAAAATCTAGGGGGATAGTGCACCAACAACCTAGCCCTTAGACAATTGGATACACGTAGGTGACCAGGAGACCTAAGAAAGGGGGCTACGCCCTGAATGTTTGAAAAAAGTGGGTTTATTACTTTATAATAGTGATTTTAATTGGATTTTCTCAGCAGTTTTGGAGATTTTGGTCATTTTTGGGGGATATTGGGCCCTTTTTTGAGGCCATATATTGGGGAGAAGTTGGGATATTGTTACCCACGTATAATATATATAAATCATAGGCTCTGGAATCCATGAAGGAGGTTCATAACAGGTACATGATGAAGTTTTGTCAAGCCAAATCCATTTTCATGCAGGGAAGCCATTGTGGAGAGCACATTTGCGGGCCATTTCTGGGAGCTTCATTCATCCGATTTCAGTGCCGTCAGTTTTGTTGGTTCTAGAGATCTGGTAGAACAAGACAAGATCAGTTTGTAATCTTTTTGGCACTGTTATGATGTTCTTTTAAATATTTGAACAAAAATAAGAAATCCCCACCCATTGAGACAAAGGCCCAGAGACGTAGGCGAGATTGCCAAACTCCGTTATCACATTGGTGTTTATGGTTTGTTTTATTCATGCTTATGTTCATATATGTAAAATGATAAATGGATGATATGTTTCCTATTTCATTAGTTTCATAAATGGTAATTTAACTCATGCAATATAACTCAACCATTGTTGTTTAAAATATCTTTTCGGATCAAGTGGTATCAGAGCTAGTTGATGTTTGGTTTTTGAGTTTGCATGATTACCAGGGAAAAGTTGAATCGTGGTGAAGGAAATCTTGTTGAAGAGAATCCAATGATTGGATTGAGAAAGAGATATTCTCAAAGCGAGAAGATGGCATCATAAGAGGGACTTTCTCAGTATGAGAAAGAGTTTCGAAAAAAATTCTTCACCATGTCAGAGATGATCAAGGTTTTATATGATGATTACTTGGAACGGAAGAGACCAAATCTAGGTGAATATTCAAAGGTCAAAAGTGAATAAGGAGGGGATCCTCCTCAAATTTCTCCTTCACCTCCTTCTTCTCCATCAACTTTTTCTCCTCCTTCTTCAAGTTCAAGTTCTAAAAGCACCACAAGAAAACATGTCCATAAACATAAACAAGAAATGCCTTTACTTAAGCTTGATGTAAAATTTGAATTACCCATGTATGATGGTGAAGTCAATGCAGAGGGACTTGATAATTGGGTCAGGAAGATTGAGGTTTATTGCCGTGTGCAACAAATCAAGGATGAGGCAACTCAGATCAAGTTGACATCGCTTAGACTTGCAGGCACAACACTCATCTGGTGGAAAAACAAGTTTCCAAATGGCACACAACAAGTGGGTAGTGTATTTCCATCATGGAAAAGTTTTATTTCTACACTTAGAAAGCAATTCTATCCTTTGGTTTATAAAGAGAAAGATTTAATTGAATGGCAAGCTCTTAAACTAAGAAAAGGACAAACAGTGCAATAATACACTGATGGCTTTCGTAAAATGGCATTGATGTTAGATATTCCTTTACATACTTATGCAGACCCCCCTTCTATCCTAAGGGCTGTGTGACCTCCCAGTCTAGGATCGATCAAGAAATTGAGTCTAACTGACTCTTCATCCCCTCAAGAACCTCAATTCCACTTAGCATTCCCTCTTTCCCTTAAAGCACAAGTTATATGGAACCCACGAAATTCTCCTTAACGCCTTTAAGCTTCAACATATATAGGCGCTAGCTCTCCTGGTTAAGCCCCTCCCTTTATGTGGCCAAGCCTTTGACCAACTGCCTAATCGAAAGGTGCGTCGTGACTTCACGTATCGGGTCTTTACATGCGAGTCACTCTGACTCTCCCGACAGGAAACTAGCTCATGCTAGCCCCTCTATTCTCCTTCACCGATGTGACCCTTCGCTATGACCGTGGGACAACCTCTCGAGCGTTTCACGATTTCGTGTCTCATGAGTTCACACTTCACGAGTCGTCTCCCTAGACGCTTAACAATCTAGATCTCTTCTCGAACCGAGGGCTTAGATCAAATATTCATGGTTTCGGGTTTCATGAGTTACCATAACTCTTACCTCTGATATATCGAGTTGCGAAGTCCTGACAAAACCAAATTTACAGTCCAAATCCCTCCTTCGATCAACGACTGTGATCTTTTTCGCGATTTCATGATTCGTGAATTCTCACAATTTTTTTCTTTGACCTTTCCACCCTGCGAGTCAACGAAATGTTGATCTCTCGCCACATGTCGTCCTTGAAAATGGACGGTTCTGATGATTTCATAATTTATTGACCTTGTTCCTCCTAAGTACGTTCAAAGTTTTAATGTTAGTGCACTTTACCTTGATCAGACGACCACGATCTATTTGCACTTAGATCGAACGGTGGAGATATTTCCTCCTCTTTACTCACTCCTCGTTGTCTGGACGCTGATCGGATGGTCCATATCTTCCCTCTAAGCTAAATCTTTCTTCGGAATTAAAATATCTTTAAAAGGATCTAAATACTTCGATCTTTATCCCTCATGCAAGTCCATTTCTTGGATCTCATTTGCGCTTCTTGGAAAGTGCTACCCCTCTAGAGCTTGATCTCTCCAAATATTTCGAGCTCCCAAGAACTTCTGGCTTTTCTGGGAATTTCGTCAAACTCAGATCCAAAGGTTCTTGAAAAGAATCCTTTCTCGCCTTCCTGGCGTTCTTTCGCTCTCGACCTTCGACTTCTTTACGGAGTCACTTCGACTCTTTGTCGAATTCTAGGTCTGTGCACCCTTTGCAACATATCTTTACACACGATTTGAGTTCTTGCGAAGATTGTGCACTCCTTGCTACAGTCACTTTACACTTCCTACAAAGAAAGTCTTACGTTGTTTCTTTTGATCTTTACGAGTCGAAACAGACCCTGTCGACGCACTCTTTGTGGACTGTGTGCACACCTTGCACTGGATCTCGAAGAAAAGTTATTTTAAAATTTATACAAGTATTTCAAAGCTACATGCACTCGTAGCAAGATTCATTCATTCTTGCAAAGATTAATGACAACAATAGGGAAATCATAGACAATATTCACACCATACATTGGATCATGTTTCCTCTATTATCTTCATTCAAAATCAAGAAAATGGTTACAACTAAAATCAAAGCAACAACTACTGTTCACAAATTCCTACTTGCTCATATTCTCGTAACCCTTCTTTTGGGCGTACAAAATCTCTCTTTATACAAAAGAAACAACCTAATTGCTATCTAATTGCGGTTACATTGAGACTAGGGTTAAGCTCCCAAGTCACACGTGCTCATTTTGTCTCCACACGTGTGATCTTTCCTCTTTTGTTTTCTATCGCTTCGAAATATTTGCAGTACTGGCTAGTGTTCGAGACTTCGGATTGGCTCTTAGGTGCTGAGTTGTCCTACCATGCGTACCTATTGACGATGCTCCTGCATCATACTCCCCCCGGACAAAAATTCATGGACTCCTGTCCATGAGATCCTGTATCGACTTTCCATGATTTTGGATATCAACTTCACTTTCCCAACTCACAGCTTCTATTGGGTGTCCCTTCCACTTGAACAGATATTTAGGATAGGTCTTCCTCTTGGTCTCCTTACCAATCCTTTGATCAACGATCTTTTCCATCTGTGGTTTTTCTACTATAGGCATTTGTTTCTCCCACTAAATTTTCCCTTGATATGTTGATCCCTCTGTGTCATCCTTCCTGTAAGGATACAGGTTTGAGATGTTGAATATGGGTGATATGCCCACATCATCTGGCAGCTCGATCTCATAGGCGTTTGCATCAAACTTCCTCAAGATCTTACATGGTCCTATCTTCTTCATCTTTAGATTTTTATATGTCCCTCCAGGGAACCTTTCCTTCCTGAGATGTACCAGAATTTGATCTCCTACTTCAAATTGAAGTTCTCTGCGATGTTGATCAACTATGCACTTGTACTCTTGGCTAGAATTCTGCAACTGCCCCCTGATCTAGCTATGGAGCTTCTGCATTTCTGTAGCAAAATATTCTACTCCAGCGCTTCTGATCCCACCATGTTCCAAGTCTCTCAACTTAGATACTCCCCTGGGTTGCATCCCATACAATATTTGGAATGGGCTCTTCCCAGTGCTCTTGTTTGGTGAGTCGTTGTATGCAAATTCTACTTGTGGTAGAATTCGATCCCACTGATTATGGTGCTCGGTGACCAGACTCCTCAACAAGTTCCCCAAACTTCTGTTTACCACCTCAATCTGCCCATCTGTCTGAGGGTGATAGGTTGAGCTGAAGGACAAATATGTCCCTAACTTCTTCCATAGTGTTCTCCAAAAATGACCAACAAATTTTGTGTCTCTGTCCGAGACAATGCTTCTGGGTAGGCCGTGAAGTCTCATAACTTCCTTAAAGAACAGATTTGCAACATGTGTTTCATCACTGGTCTTCTGGCATGGGATAAAGTGTTCCATCTTTGAAAATCTATCCACCACCACAAATATGGAATCACATCCTCTTTGATTTCTTGGCAGTCCCAACACAAAATCCATGCTTATTGCATCCCAAGGCCTCTTCGATATGGGAAATGGTTGATACTATCTAGTGTTCTATTTTTTACCTTTTGCATGTTGGCAGATTATACATCTGTTCACGAATTGTATCACATCTTTTCTCATACCTGGCCAATAGTATGAACTTCTCAACTGTGCAAATTTCTTATCATGGCCAAAATGTCCAGCCAATCCTCCACGATGTTTTTCCTTCAAAAGTTTATTTGTCATTGATCATTTTGGTATGCACAATTGATTTCCCTTGAATAACAATCCCTCTTGAATCATATACTCTGTCCACTGGCTCCTATCTCTCAGCACATGATTCACACATGCTTCGTATGCTTCTTTGAAGTCTAGATCATCACTATACATTTCCTCAAGGTGTTCAAACCCTAAGGTATTTACTTGAAATTCTTGCAAAGTCAAACATCTCCTACTTAATGCATCAACAAATTTGTTAGCATTCCCAGCAATATGTTTTATGACAAAAGTAAAATTCTGCATATATTCAATCCACTTCGCATGCCTATGATTCAATTTTTCTTATTTGGTTATGAATTGTAAATCTTGGTTATCGCTATAAAAGACAAATTCTTGTGGGACAAGGTAATGTCTCCATTTCTTCAGGGCTTGGATTATGGCATACAACACTTTGTCATAGGTGGAGTATTTTCTCTTAGTCTCATTCAGCTTCTCGCTGAAGTAAGCAACAAGTCTATTGTCCTGGCTCAAAAATCCTCCAATCGCAACCCACTTGCATCACACCTTACCTGAAACGTCTTCTCAAAATTTGGCAAGACCCAAATTGGTCTCTCCGTTACTTTCTCCTTCAGTGTATTGAAGCTCTTCTCGGCCTCCTCTGTCCATTTAAAATACTTGTGCCTCTTCTTCACTGTATCCATCATTGGTGCACAAATTCCACTGAAATCTATGATGAAATTCCTATAGAAACTCGCTAATCCATGGAAGCTTCTTACCTTAAACATGCTCTTTGGTGATGGTCATTCTTTGATTGCTTTCACCTTCTCCGAATCCATCTTCATTTCATTTGAAGAGATCACAAAACCCAAGTAAACGAGTTCTGTCTTCATAAAAGAGGACTTCTTCAGGTTTATCAACAACTTCTCCTGTTGTAGTCTTCTCATCACTAGTGTTAGGTGCCTCAAATACTCCTCTTTAGTCTTGCTAAAGATCGATATATCATCTAGATACACAACCACGAAATTGCCAATGAAATCTTTTAGTATTTCATTCATCAATCTCATAAAATTACTCGGGGCATTGGTTAAGCCAAATGGCATAAAATTCCACTCATACAAACCTTCATTTGTCTTAAAGGCTATCTTCCACTCATCACCTTCTCTCATTCTGATCTTTTGATATCCACTTTTCAAATCTATCTCAGAAAATAAATTTTCTCCACTTAAACAGTCCATCAAATCATCTATTCTTGGCAAAGGGAATCTATACCTGATAGTGATCTTGTTGATGGCTCTCGAGTCTATACACATTCTCCATCCTCCATCTTTATTTGGACTCAACACAGTTGGTACTGCACATGAACTCAATCTCTCTTTGACCAAACCGTTGTCTAACAATTCCTGGACTTGGTTCTTTACCTCCTCATTCTCTCGAGGTGTCAGTCTGTATGCCGCTTTGTTTGGCATACTTTCTCCTGGTATCAAATCAATATGATGGATGATACTTCTGATGGGTGGTAATGAGTTAGACAACTCATCCACCACTATGTCGCAAAATTTTTCCAACAATTCCTGAACTTCTTCAGGCAAATCATCCATCGAAGTACTAGTAAGGATGATTCTGGGTTTCCTCATCATAGAAAACTGCATCTCTTGTTCTTTCTTAACTTCTTTTAGGAGTTCATTCCCACTCATGAGAAGTATGATTGTGTTGGATTCCCCTTTCACTTTCTTCTCCTCTATTGGTAGCAACATGTGTGTCCTCCCATTCTTCTCCAAGGTGTATGTATTCTTCCTCCCATCATGGATGACATTCCTGTCAAATTGCCATGGTCTTCCCAACAAAATATGGCATACATCCATGGGAATTACATCACACATAATTTCATCTCTATATCCTCCTATATTAAATTCAACCAAGCATTGTTTAGTAACCATTCCCTGGTGTCCTTTCTGCAACCATGAGACTTTATATGGCTCTGGGTGTGCATTTGTCTCTAGCTCCAATTTATCCACCATTTCCATGGATACTAAGTTATCAGTGCTCCCACTGTCAATTATCACCCTGCATACTCTGTCTTTAGTCTTGCAAGCTATCCTGAATATATTGTTCCTTTGTACTGGCTTTTTAACTTCTGCCTCTAGTTTTAAGAGAACCTTTCTCATCATCAGGGATGTTCCATCCTCTGCTCCTTCTTCTTCAACATTCCCTCTTTGTGCTTCCAAAATGTGAGCTTCTCCTCCTTCTTTATTTTTCTCGGGGAATTCCCAAGACATGTGCCCTGTCTTTCCACATGTATAACATCTTATTCCTCCTCTGCCTCTTCCTCTAGAAGAGTTTATTCCACCACCCTGTCTTCCTCGGGAACTTCCTCCTCTTTCTGAGTGACTGTGTGGAGTTTCAGTCTCGTCCTTGGAGTTATGCGCCTTGTCATGGGAAACTCCATTTCCTTTGTTTGGGATTGAGATTTTACCTCTACCTTGTTGGCTTTGTGTTCTGGCCAACTTCTCTTCTGCCTTCAACGCAAACTGATAAGCATCCTCTACTATCCTTACCGATATCATGCCAAGCTCATCCTGGCTTTCATACCTCAGGCCATTCATATACCTGGAAACTTTTTCTTCGTCTCTCTCTTTTTGTACAACTCTGATGTTCAGCTTGTAGAACTCCTCTGTGTATTCTTTGACTGTCATACCCTTCTGTCTCAGGTTCTGCAGCTTCCTGAATAGATTGATATGATAATATTTGGGCATGAATTTAGACTTCAACTTGGCTACCATTCTGTCCCAATTCTTTATCTTTTGTTTGCCTCTACTTCGCCTCTTAGCTTGCAGTTCATCCCACCATAGTGTTGCATGTCCTTTAAGCCTGGTGACAACATGTCTCACCCTTTTCTCCCCATTGACATCTTCATAATCGAAATATTTTTCCATGGACCTTATCCAATCTAGCAGTTCTTCAACATCCAAATTGCCTTCATACATCGGGACCTCTATCTTGGCTCTAGCTCCCAATATAACAACTGCTCTTAGAAAGTGTTCTTCGGCAACATGTTCCCCTGTAGCTTCTTCAGCTTCTACATCTTCACTCTCTGCATCACTGACGTCTCCAACATCAGGTGCTCTTCTCTGCGTTGCTTCCATTGCTTCCAACCTTGCACGAAGTTCTCACATCTCTCTTTCTACAATACGATTGGCTAAAGGTGGCTCCCCTCGTCTGCTCAGTGGCATTGTGTTGACTGTCTCTCACACATAGAGTACAATGTCGAGTTCTTTTGTCTCCTTTATCTCCTTTATCTCCTTCGCCTAAAATCTATAGACGAAAAGGTTCTCTGATACCACTTTATGCAGACCCCCCTTCTATGCTAAGGGCTGCGCGACCTCCCGATCTAGGATTGATCAAGAAACTTAGTCTGACTGACTCTTTGACCCCTCAAGAACCTCAATTCCACTTAACAAACCCTCTTTCCCTTAAAGTGCAGGTTATATGGAACCCACGACCTTCTCCTTAACACCTTTAAGATTCAACATATTTAGGCGCTAGCTCTCCTGGTTAAGCCCCTCCCTTTATGTGGCCAAGGCTGTGACTAGTCACCTAATAGAAAGGCACGTCGCGACTTCGCGTATCGGGTCTTTACATGGGAGTTACTCCGACTCTCTCAACTTCCAAAATCCTGACATGAACCTAGCTCATGCTAGCCCCTCTATTATCCTTCGCCAATGTGACCCTTCGATGTGACCGTGGGCCAACCTCTCGAGCGTTTCAATATTTCGCGTCTCGTGAGTTCACACTTCATGATTCATCTCCCTAGACGCTCAACGTTCCAGATATCTTCTCGAACCAACGACTCAGATCAAATCTTCGTGGTTTCGAGTTTCATGAGTTCCCAAAAATCTTACCTCTGATATCTCGAGTTGTGAAGTCTTGACAAAACCAGATCTAATGTCCAAATCCCTCCTTCGATAAACAACTGTGATCTTTTTCACAATTTTGCAATTCGTGAATTCTCACAATTCTGTTCTTTGACCTTTCCACCCTGCGAGTCAGCAAAATGCTGATCTTTCACCACGTGTCCTCCTTGACAATGAATGGTTCCAATGATTTCAGAATTTCGTGACCTTATTCCTCTTGTGTACATTCAAAGTTTTAATGTTAGTGCACTTTACCTTGATCAGGCAACCATGATCCATTTGCGCTCAGATCGAATGGTTGAGATCTTTCCTCCTCTTTACTCGCTCCTCGTTTTTTGGACACTGATCAAATGGTCCATATCTTTCCTCTGAGCTAAAGCTTTCTTTAGACTTAGAAGATATTTAAAAGTATTTAAATAATTCGACCTTTATCCTTCCTGCGAGTCCATTTCTTGGATCTCGTTCACGATTCTTGGAAAGTGCTACCCCTCCTGAGCTTGATCTCTCCAAAGATTTCTATCTCCCAAGCACTTCTGGATTTTCTGGGAATTTTGTCAAACTCAGATTCAAAGGTTCTTGAAAAGAATCCTTTCTCGCCTTCCTGGAGTTCTTCCGCTCTCGACCTTTGACTTCTTTACGGAGTTGATTCGACTCTTCGTCGAATTCCAGGTATGTGCACTCTTTGCAACATATCTTTACACAAGATTCGAGTTCTTGCGATGACTGTGCACTCCTTGCGACAATCTCTTTACACTTTCTCCAAATAAAGTCTTACGTTGTTTCTTCTGAGCTTTATGAGTTGAAACAGACCCTGTCAACACACTCTTTGCAGACTGTGTGCACACCTTGCACCGGCTCCTGAAGAAATGCGATTTTAAAATTTATACAAGCATTTCAAAGCTACATGCACTCGTAGCAAGATTCATTTATTCTTGAAAAGATTAACGACAACAACAGGGAAATCATAGACAATATTCACACCATACATTGGATCAATTTTCCTCTGTTATCTTCATTCAAAATCAAGAAAATGGTTACAACTAAAATCAAAGAAATTACTACTGTTCAAAAATTCCTACTTGCTCATAATTATCGTAACCCTTCTTTTGGGCGTACAAAGTCTTTGTTTATACAAAAGAAACAAACTAACTGCTATCTAATTGTGGTTACATTGAGACTAGGGTTAAGCGCCCAAGTCACGCGTGCTCATTTTGTCTCCATGCGTGTGATCTTTCCTATTTTTTTTTCTATCGCTTCAAAAGATTTGTAGTACTGGCTAGCGTTCGAGACTCCGGATTGGATCTCAGGCACTGAGTTGTCCTGCCACGTGTACTTGATGACGATGCTCCTGCATCACATACCCAAGAAACTCTTATGAAGTATATAGGAGGTTTACCTGCACATATTCGAAATATTGTATTCATGTTTGAACCTACCAATATTGATGAGGTTTCTGTTCAAGCGACATACATTGAAGCAGGGAAAACAATTGTTGGTGTATCATGGGAATCGTCTTCAAGGAAAGAGGACAAAAGGAAGTGGAATGGAAAGAAAGAAAATTAAGTGGACATAAAGGAAGAGAAGCCCTCTTGCAATCATTGCAAGAAATAAGGACATGATGAGGACCATTGTTGGAAATTGCATCCCGAGAAGAGTCCGAAGTGATTCAAATAAAGGAAAGGGAGGCAAACAGTTGCAACAACAACACGACCAACAGACTTGGGATCGGAATCGGGTGATGAATCTAAAGTCTCATTGGTTGGTTTGACAAGTAAAATTGGTGATAGACTTGATCTTAGAAGTAAATTGTTTCACACAAGGGTCATAATGAGGCATACTAAGGTCGACACATTGATAGATAGTGGATCTCAATCTAACTTGATTTCAAAGGAATTGGTTAAACAATTGGGATTAAACACTCAGATGCATCATAAGCCTTACACACTTAAATGGATAAGCAACGATCATCAATTGCACATAACAAAGTAATGCACATTTAAATTTGCAATTTCATCTAAGTTTGTGGACTAGGTAACATGTGATGTGGTGCCACTCAATGAATGTGGAATGGTCTTATGAAGTCCTTACTTGTATGATCGTAAAGCAATCTTCTACAGGGAAAATAATCAATATCACTTAACTAAAGTAGGTCAAGAATATGTTTTTCATGCTCATCATTTACAGGAAAATAAATCTCTTCAAACTATGGAACAACTAAGAAAGGCGGCTCATGCAAGAAACACACCTATAATTGTTTCAAGTCAAGTAATTGATCTTAAGCAAGAACAAGAGATGATTGTAGAATGGAAAATCAATCACACTTTGCTTCAAGATAAGCTAATGTCATGCAAATATTACAAACATATTAGCTCATCTGCAGTCATATTTATGATGTTATCATTAGTAATGTTATCAACATGGATGATAGTGGCTTTAGTAAGATATGACATAGTACAAGTGGCTAACAATATGTTGTCAGTTATCATGGTTGTTTTACATTTGATCTTGATGAGACAAGTGCACAAGACAAAGTTTAAAGGCAGAGAACAAGTCGGGTGGCCTATCCCGCACTTGATGACTAGTCAGTAACCATTTGGAGGACCAAAAGGTCTTTAGTGGGGAGGTGTGATCCAAAATTGGATCTCGGGACCAAAATGGATCCGGGAAGGCCTAAAAATCAAAGTGCTCAGAATGGCTTCAGAACAGACTTGTGCGTAGGCCTCGTCGATACAAACCCAACACAACTTGAATGGTCTCAAACATAAGTCGTATGACCAAGATATCATGGTTTGTTCATTTAGCCAAACAGGCAAAAAAAAAGCTGATTGTACAGTTCGTACAGTGCCACGTGGCAGCTGACTGTACAGGCCGTATGACCGTACAACTAATGTGGCAAGGTACAATGGAAGCTAACGAGGACAGGTACATGTGGACCAATCAATGAGTGACACATGTCACCACTGTAAGGGTGACACGTGGCATGACTGTATGACACGTGGCACGACTGTACGACACGTGGCATGACCATACGACACTTGGAACATCCGTATGACATGTGGAAAATGTGGTAGGTACAGTGGCATGTGATGTGGCAGACACATGGATGGAAGATGTGGATGAATGGAGCATTGACACATGGAAACACTGTTGGCGCATGGTACGGTTCCACATGGCCCAGTCCTGGGATGCCACGTGGCACCCATTCATTGGTTAATGTTTATGGAAAAATTTTCTAGGTTCACCGGGTTCGAAACTGTGACCTCTTTGGGCGCCAAGCTTTCACGTAGGTCGGGCTACTAGCCCACCTACCTGGTGGAACTCAACCGTAAAGGGCACCATATATATTTATGTTTGCAGTATGGTTCGGGTGGAGGAGAATAGGGCTGAGGCCTATCCCCCAGCCCCAGTCGCAACACATTACCACATATCCATGCGTTTAAACCCTTGGCACATCCATTGAACCATGTACATGTGACCGCATACCATAGGACCAGACCTCTGTTGTGGTTTGGCGCGAGTATATGGGTATAGCCCTCGGATCGATGACCACATATACACTAATCATATGAACCAAAATCTATTCGTGGCGCGGGAGAATAGGGGTTATCCCTGGTCGGTCGGGATAGCCCGCCGACCAAGGGGAATAACCATAGGCTTAACAACCAGGGATAGAATTGCTTTTAGGGCACATGGTTGCATAAGCGTTGGGCCATATGGCCATGCCACGGGACCAGGAGCGAAAATCTAGGGGGCTAGTGCACCAACAACCTATCCCTTGGACACTTGGATGCGCGCAGGTGACCAGGAGACCTAATAAAGGGGTCTACACCCTGAATATTTGCAAAAAGTGGGTTTATTACTTTATAATAGTGATTTTAATTGGATTTTCTCATCAGTTTTGGAGATTTTGGTCATTTTTGGGGGATATTGGGCCCTTTTTGAGGCTAGATATTGGGGAGAAGTTGGGAGGTTGTTACCAACTTCTAATCTATATAAATTAGAGGCTCTTGAAGCCATGAAGGAGGTTCATAACAGGTAAATGCTGAATATTTGTCAAGCTACAACCATTTTCATGCAGGGAAGCCATTGAGGATAACACCTTTGTGGGCCATTTATGGGAACTTCGTTCATCCAATTTCAGTGGCGTGAATTTTTTTAGGTTCTAAAGATATTGTAGAACAAGGACATATCAGTTTGTAACCTTTTTGGCACTGTTGTGATGTTCTTTTAAATCTTTGAACAAAAATAAGAAAGCCTCACCCACTGAGACAAAGGACCGGAGACATAGGTGAGATTGCCGAACTCCATTATCACATTGGTGTTTATGGTTTGTTTTCTTCATGCTTATGTTCATATCTATAAAATGCTAAATGGTTGATATGTTTCTTCTTTCATTAGTTTCCTAAATGGTAATTTAACTCATGCAATATAACTCAACCATTGTCGTTGAAAAGATCTTTTCGGATAATTTGTGGTGGGTCAACATATTTTTGATGGACCTAGATGCCTACAAGATTCCGTTGGCACATTCTTGTTATACCTACCTTATGAATGATTAGTAAAAAAAGTGTGTGTGCATTATAGGAACGCACATGTGCTCTAGAACACGTGTGTGCTCTAGAGCACATGCACATTCCCTTCGTTCAATTTTTCTTTCATGTGGGAGTGAAAACTATAGCACATGTTTTTGCTAATTTGGTTTCCTTGAATTTAGGTTTTGAATGACAAGGCTAGTGTTTTGGGCTGCAAATACATCAAAACGTCAATTTTAATTTTTTTTTTTAAATAACTTTAAATATCTCTATTTTTCACGTTATTTTTGTATAGGCTATACAAATACATCATCACTGAAACTACACACACATATAGAGTCGACTATATATATATATATATTGTTTACTATTTTTAATATATTTTTGTCTTGACACATATCTTATTCTTAAAATAAATACATCTTTTATTATTGATATAACTTTTAACTACCTTAAATCTTTTTTTAAATAAGTTATACCTACATTATTACAGACTGAGATCTACAATCTAAAAATAAAAATAAAAAATGTTTGATTATGTTAATGCCCTCATATGGTACACTAACACAAGGCCTTGCAATTTCAAGGATATAATGACTTTCATAATTTAAAAATAAAATAAAATTAAGATTATAACTTTTGAAAAAATAGCCCTACACAAGAACAACATGTTCTCTACAACTCTACTAAAAAATTCAAGGAAATTTCATCATTTAGGTACTCAATTCCTGCACGAATAGAAACATAAGCATTATATTTTGCATGAAAAATAACATACCATTGTTAGAAAAATTCACATTTCACATAGTGATACACAAATTCTTTAAATAAAAATTATATATTTGGAAAGCTAATTCAATTTCCTACATTTCATCTTTTTATACTGTTATCACCATATAATTTCCATGTGGTGTCTGGATTTCAAAATTATAATGAAGGATTAAATCGTCACATAGCTGTGATAAATTTGGAAGACCCAACTGTACCTGGCAGCGTATGGACAAAGTAGCAGAGATATGGAGACTAAGACTTAGCAAATCGTCGATCCCGAAAGCAACCCAGATCAACAGCTGAGAAGTGCATCAGGGATGTAACTAGCGCGAAGATTAAGCAGTCGAGGGCGGGTCGGGGAAAACCGTCGCGGTTTTTTTGTGGGACGCGTGGCATCCTTATAAGTACATCAGAGAAGAGGGATATTTGACCAAAACCACTTTTTTCAACCTCCGATGAAAGAGTTTCCAGGCAAGACGCAGACCGTAGATCCTGAAACAACCCAGATCAACAGTTGAGGAGCATTTCGACGATTGAAGTAGCACGAGAATTAGCTGACAAAGGATGGTCCGGGGAAAATTACCCCGGTTTAAATCGTGGACACTTGGTGTCCTCAGAGGAACATCGAGGCAAAGGGAGGTTCATCCAAAGCCATTTTTATCCAAACCCTGATGGAAATAGATGCCTATAAAAGGAGGAACCTCGGGCATTATTCTATGACAATTTGAAGTGTTCAAACGTTTAGAAATTTGGTGCAAAGATTCCATTCAAATTTCGAAGTTCAGAAGCAAACCAGAACCAGTTTTCTCTCCGCTTAACAGGTATTCTTCACCATGGATTCCAATCCTGTTGTTTTATTCATGAGTGAACCAGATATTCCCTCCAGGGAGGAAGCCCTAATTGACAAAGATTTTGAGGTTTTCGACACAGATACAACGGTCTCGCCCGTTTTTGTGTCTAAATCGAATTTGTTGAACAATACTGGATCTCGCATACCCTTTCTTGAAGCGGCTCAAGCCTCCTTCACCCCTTATGTCATAGAAATAATCTTACCTTTCCCTGAATTTGTAAGATGGTGTGCAGAGCGATATTCCCAGGGAGAAAGAGTCATTTTAAACAAATTAGGGTCAGAAGTTCTATGTAAAGTAGACGGTCCATCGTTCCAACATGCTCTCAATGTACCAGACACCTCCCCCATAGTGTCGGAACCTTTTGAGGAACAGGGAATGATTATGATTTATAGAGAATGTTTGCCCCAGGTAAAAACCCTGTTTCTGCAAACCATAGTCAAGCTTGAACATCATTCAAAGAGTCTATCCTTGCCTGTCAGTATAAGCATCATGATCGTCGAAGTCCAGTGGGCTTGTTCTCTACTAAGTCAAATTCTAGGTCTAGACAATGACAAGTTTGTGGTAGAGGTTATGTTAGGGTTCCTGTTGATTTTCTTCCTGTTTGGGCAGTCAGTCTGTGTTAGTTTTGATGAATTTATTGCAAAAAATATACATCAAAAACTGGTTAATTTCAGCTCGTTAAAACATTTCAGATACTACTCTCACTTGTTGAGAATGTTTATGGGATCTAACAACATTGAGCTTCCTGAGGCTGCATTTATTTCGACCAAGTGTAAGAATATCACCATGCTCATCTTCATCAACAAGATCATGTCCAGGATTTACAGTCTCATTTTTGGTACAGATCTGCGAAGAGTTCTAGAAGAAATGAAGAACTCGTTGCACCCAAATCCAGAGAACATGGTAGGAGACTGGGTGCTATTCACACAATCCATTGTGATTTGGGTATATGGATACCATGAAGGACCTCACCTATTTCCAGTTTTTCTGAATCCTAGGGTCTTTGCTTTGGATTTTATAAGACAAAGGATTATATCAGAGACTGAACATTTCCTGAAAGAACACAAGACTTCTAATCTGAAATTTCCATTCGCAGTGGGCCCCTTTGTGGTGAAGAAAAAATCCTGTCTACCCCAAATTCAATCCAAGCTTAGCGAATTTGGTTTCACACAGTCGCAACAAAGAAGATATGATCCGCATCATATCATATCGAAGAGGAGATTGGCGAGTAAACAAGGTCCCTATGAACACAAGCCATATGAAGGATTCGATAAATTGGCCAATCTAGAAACCTGTGCAAAGATAGAGGTCACCATGCAGCATGACCAAACAAAATCAACAGAGTCGACGTCCCAACAGAGCCCAGCACAAAAACCTTCTCCTAGGTTAATTATCAAAGCTCCTAATGTGAGCATATACAATAAGAGAAGCAGTTCAGAAGCCCTAGGGGCTAGTAGCCAGCAAGACACCCTCAAGAAAATGAGAGCCACATCACCCTCTCTAGTTATTGACTTGGAAGAGGAAGAGCAGAAAGGAAAGACATGCATGGAGATGGAAGAAACTACAACCCAACATGAATAAATCAATCCATAAAACAAGCCACATAATGAAGGCAACATGAAGGTTTTTAGCAGTAGGAAACACATATTTGACCAGACTCCTGGGGCAGTTTATTAGTCTAAGGAGGATTTGCTAAATCAATATGTCGTGAGAGGGCGTATGGCTAATAGTGAAATAATGGACCTTTTGCTCGAAGTAGAAGGAACATCCCAGTGTAAATATCATCTACTCTCAGTCAGAGATGTCGAGAAAAAGACATTCAACATTGCAGTGGATGATAATGATAAGGTATCTGAGTTCAAGGTACACTATGAAAACATTGGCGCCCCTGATAAAGTAAAATTCCATAGAAATGTTAGTGATATGTTGTACGCTGATTACCTAATTAGCTTTGAAGGTTGCAAGATTGTAACACATGCATTGAAGCTAGATGGGCAACTGAAACAAGAAAAGGTGTCCAACAAAGCTTGGATGACGCAGGTAAAAAGGTTAGAGTCTGAAGGTCCACACGGGTTGAAAGCTTCTCTAGAGGAAAAGGACAAAATGATCCAAAGCTTGAATAAAAGGTTGAAGATGTCACCTACAGACCATCTGCAGATAGCATAATTAACTGCTTTAGAGCAGGAAAAGGAAACCTTTAGACAAGAGGCACGAGACTACAAGGCTAAAGTAATGCAATTGGATAAAGAGAAAGAAATTTGGTCACAAATGCAGGCAACAACATCAGATATGGAAATTATTGTGCCTACTAATGTAGAGGCTGGATCAAGCATTGAGGGATTAGTTCAGGCTATGTCCCAGGTGAGCCTGAAAGCAGGTGAGATCAAGAGTCTCAAAGAAAACTTAGAGAAGTTGAAACAGAAGATGAAGGGGAAGGATGAGAAATTGGCTCAACTCCACAGAGAGAACCAAGACCTACAGGAAAGAGTGAACAAGCTAAAAACCACATTGAAGGGAAAAACGCTACTGCAAGGAGCCAAACATGTAATGTGGGATGCGATTGTTGCAGAGGTTGCTAAGTTCATAAGTTATCTGAATTTTATCAATGAAAAAGACAACATGGCTGCTACAGCTTGGAATAGATGCACTATTGTAAATGAAGTGTTAGCAAAGAATCCCTCAGAATGGGCCCAAAATACCATCGAATCACTGAATGCTATACCAACTGCCGATCTTCAAACCATCCATGTGAAAGATAGGACCACATTAATCATTTCATCCAAGAGAATCATTGCCAAGAACAACCTACTCAGATCGGTCCAAAACAAAGCCGTGCAGATGGCGCACAACATACAGGAGTTTAAGGATGCCTTTGAACAATTGTTTGCTAAAGGTCTCCCCTCATTTTTGGATGGTAAAGGCTCATTGTACAATCAAGAATATTATCATACTCTCCTCATGCAGTGCAGGATGGACCATTCTATGGTTTGAAGATATGGAAGAAAGTATGAAAGGCGCCATGCCATCTTGGTAGAACATTTAGCTACTGATTTCGAAATTCTAAACAAGTTCAAAACAGTGAAAGTCAGTGTGCCAACCATGTCCTATGCTACGTGCATTGACTTGGAAATTTTGATTAAAGAAATGATGGATTACAAAATCCCCTCTAATGCACAATGGAAAGAACTCGTGTGGTTGGGTAAGACAAAGTACAATGTCCCTAGAACCAATATGTGATCTCCAACTGTCACCAATATTGCAGATCCAATAGAAGCACAGGGCGAAACAAATGGCGCGGAAGTAGTTGGGCGATCGGAGAGACTGCTCATGATGTTGAAACGTTTCTTTTTTGCTAATTATTGTAAATCGTTTTGTATACCAAAACTGACATTCAAAACTGTTACAGAAGATGAAACGTTTCAGTTTCAGTTATTTTTGATCAAATTGTATAAGTACTAAGAGACTTGAATCAATTAATGTCGGTAGAAGTGCAAAAGCACCTTTTGGTTGTATCAAAATCTATTTGTAAATTTTCTGAATCTGAATTGAATATAAATGCAGAGGATTTTGAAGTCTCTACGAAAAGATTCTAACGGGTGGTGATATGAGCTTTGTTTCCCTTCGTCGTATGTATTTCTTGTAACCTGTCATTTCATTTACATTTTCTTCTGTTTAAATTGGAGAGTTTAAAGCCCCATAATTCGTCTTGTGACGCTCTTGGCTTAAGCAATTTAAACTATGTGATTGTCTTCTTAACTTATTCAGAATTCATTTCAATAATGCTCTGATGCAGTTATTTATTTTCTTTATCTTCCTACACCTTTTTATTTCAAGAATAACTCAGATTCATCACCTTATTTAGCCTTTGTCCTATGGAGAGTTCTATCAGTCGATGCATTGTTTTCGTTCACTTTTAGAATTTTGACTCCATAGCCCATAGTGTTCCCCCTTTCTTTGCCAGTAAATTTATTAAAAAACCCCAAAACAAACCAAATCTAGCCACCGATTTCCATAGATATATCAAGTGACACGAGAGAGCCCTCTCTGAGTTGAGCATGCTAGTGCATCAGCTCTAAAGCTGGTTGAAACAGTTACCTCTGTCGTCTGTCTATTCAGCTGGACATAATTTACAGAGTGCTAACATATACCACATTCAAATTTATTATGAAAGTACCTCAAATCCTCCCTCCAAGTTAATAGATTGTTGTTTTTCCATGTTTGCATTGCAACTAACACATCTTGAGAGACCATCATTATATTTCATTCACCCAGAAGTAAGGGAGCACAAGGAGATGAATGAATTGAGGAAACAAAGAAGAAAACAACGCCCACATTTTATAATAAGGAGAAAGTAGTGTTCCACAATATTTTATCATTTGTAGATGGTTGAGATTACCTTTTAATAGTGATTGGCCTTATGAGATCTTGAGCTCATGAGGCCTCAATGCCCATTTGGTTCATTTTCATTACGAAGATCATTAATTTTCTTGGCGTTGCTTATTTGGATCCTTCAATTGTTTTTGGCAAGGTCGTACATGTAAGTTATCTCCTCTGATTCCCACCACCCTCAAATTTTGGATTGATTCAATGACCAAGGTGAAATAACAATGTTGAGAATTTACTTGTGTATGTGTGATATTGGTGCAGTATATGCTAGATTTATTTCATTTAGCAACTATATTTTTATTCTCACCATTTACTAGTAAGAGAACTTTGGTTTCATTCTCCTTTCTATTGATTTATATAGAAATTCTCTATGACATCTATTTTATTAATGTTAGAGGTGGTTTGTTGGATGTATACTAGAGAATGACATGCTACTTTCATGTGACTAACTTAYGTGTGAGTGATGCTTAATYGAAACATGACCTTCTTTGGCAAGGTGGCATYTGTAATCACTAATGACATAATTATAGTGTAGGATGCCATTTTAGAGAAAGGGAGGTGAATTSATGAATAGATTATATTATCTAGCTAGATGAATTTAGCTAGATGCTTTCCACAACCATAGTATCTACTATTTAAGTTTAGTAAATTCAATTGACATCGTCATAAAAGAGTTTTCCAACATAACATTATGTTGGAAAACTMTTTTATGACGATGTCAATTGAAATTACTAAACTTAAATAGTAGATACTATGGTTGTGGAAAGMATCTAGCTAAATTCTCYAAATTAATGTCCAAATGCCCAATTTTAATTGTCTCTAGTTTTGGCCAAATCAAAACCCTGACCACTTAGTTTGTAATTTGAGCTTGTGAGTGAAGAATTTGCATGCTAGAAGGATTAAAATCAAGCTAGCAACACACAAGGTTCTCTAGTTTTGGCCAAATCAAAACCCATACCACTTAGTTTGTAATTTGAGTTTGTGAGTGAAGATTTTGCATGCTAGAAGGATTAAAATCAAGCAAGCAACACACATGGTTTTAGATGTAGGCTGCATAACCTACCTCTCCACTAGCTGCATGTCTTATTCACGCTATGAATCATTCCATACAACAAGTGTCACATATCAGAGTGCTCAGGTGACAGTGGGACATAATGGTTGTAGAGTGCTCGAGCGACATCATGCAATGTTAGTTGTAAGAATACACAAATTGATGAGAAATGACACTCTTTAATTGGTTTATATTATAGTGTTGGACCAAGATCCATAATTAAGTGTAGTGGATAATGGATGGTGGAGATTAATTGAGTGACAGACAATGGAGATGATGGAGAATGTCATGTTTTCATTGGATTGCTAGATGAATGTTGTAAATCCCTTTCTCATAATATAAATGTATTTTATCTTAGCAATCTCCTTAGTTTAAAATATAAGTTTGACCTTTTGTAACAATGGTAATAGTCTCATTAGCACATTGAATGACCATTTTCTTGAAAATTGTTTTAGAAATTTGAGATGTTTTACACTTTTGGGTGGGGAAACCCAAGGGATGCTTTCCCACACTCATGGATGCAAACTTAATAAACTTGTGGACATAGATATTCCGTAGGGAATGCTTCTCCACATTCATGGATGCATCCTTAATAAACCTGTCGATGTAGATAGAGTGCCTCACCGAAGGACATTTCAACTTGACATTTGTGAACACGAAACTAGCCAAATGCTTAACAACATTGACAACAATCAATTGAACTTTCAACCCTTAAGGTATTCATGTTATATTATATATGAATATAATTTTTTTATAAAAATAAACATTCTAATATTAAATTTTTTTATTTTATGAATTATGATATTGTACAACTTAATGGACTTAATGTTTAAAAACATGGGTTTTCTCCGCAAAAATCACATGTTCAATTCAAACTTAATAATTAAGAACATGGATTGAGTTGACAAGGTACTAACACATTTTATTACATTAAAATATAAGGAGATGCTTATTAACAACCTATATATTTACTAACACTATAATAGGACTTGAAAATTACTTCTTCATTGGCAACATTACCAATACATTTTGCTAGGCTATAATTTTAAATGAGTGATAACTTGTTTTTATAGATACATTTTGCTAGGCTATAATTTTAAATGAGTGATAACTTGTTTTTATAGATACATTTTGCTAGGCTATCATTTTGAATATGAATGTTAAATGAGTGATAACTTGAAAATTACTTGTTCATTGGCAAGATTACCAATACATTTTGATTGGTTATAATTTTAAATGAGTGATAACTTGTTTTTATAGATACATTTTGTTAAGCTATCATTTTGAATGTGAATGTTAAATGAGTGATAACTTGAAAATTACTTGTTCATTGGCCACATTACCAATACATTTTACTAGGTTATAATTTTAAATGAGTGATAACTTGTTTTTATAGATACATTTTGCTAGGCTATCGTTTTGAATGTGAATGTTAAATGAGTGATAACTTGTTTTTATAGAAAGGAAATCATTTTTAATATAAAATGAGATAAAAAAAATTGTAAGTTAATATAACAGTAAATATTAAAAAGTATTTAAGTATAATGAATCTATTTTTACATTAAAAATAAAATTTTATTTCATTTAAAATTATAATTTTAAAGAAATAAATAATAAAAAATACATTTATGAATGTTTGACTTTCTATCCCACAAAAGTTTATTTCATTTAAAATTATAAATTTAAGGAAATAAATAATAAAAAATACATTTATAAATGTTTGACTTTCCATCCAACAGTGTTTTCGTAAGCAAGTGCATCATCTTTAAAAACGTATTATTCAATCTACTCATAATTAAGATAAGGTGTCCACTTTTCAAACAAAACGAAGATAGAATGTCCACCTCTTAACAGGTAGAGAAAGATTGACAGTCACCATTGCAGTGATATACATCACAGCCCACTAACAAATCACAAACCAAAAAAACCAATCCGAAACCATAAAGTGGCCCACTCTCCCACCGTGTTGTATGGATGGCCAACTCTGGTATGAGATTCAAAGTTCGAAGCTCTGTGCTGTGCGTGAGAATCTGGATAATGAAAATGAAATATTGATAACGATTTAGACGTTTGAACGTTATGAAAGAGATGCATGTTTAATTTCATCAGCCATTATAAAGGCCCGGCCTCTGGCGAGGAAGGAGAGCCACAGTATCACTGTGAGAGTTTTATTTTGTTTATATTGAGAAAGCGTTTTGTTTGTTCTGAGAGAGCTGTTTCTTTTCTTCACGGATTTTTGGTATAGGAAGCTACTTACTAATGAAAATGAGATTGTGTCAAATTATTGATAAGATATTTTTTTTTTCACAGAGGAAGAGAGAAAGATTTGACCTAGAAAATCAACACCAAATCAAAGATTGTAAGTCCTGCTGATTCTCATTTATCATATGGTTATTAAACTGTAACTGGTATTTTATAGGATGTTTGCAGCCATATTGGAACTCTTCTCCTCGCTGGAGCTACACCTTCCTTCGTGCCGGAACATACCCTTCATGCTCACGTGCCTCTCTGCTTTATCTCGCGGCCTCTGCTCGGTTTTGCGAAGAACTGCTTCACATATGCGGGCAGCATCTTACAATTATCGTACCGCTCGTGATGTAAACAATTACCGCGGTATACAATTTGTATCAGCTTATGGTCCTGGCTTCGTAATATAGCTGTTATTTCGCCCACCGGTCTGTTGGTGTAACAACTAGCTGTGTGTGTATTTTCTCAAAAAAAGAATTACTTGTATTGTCTCTTGATTACACAGTGTATTAAGCTTGATTTGTGAAATATGGTATGGGAATTCATCTTTTTTTTCTATTTGTGAAATATAATTTTACAGGCTTGTATGATATTTGCAGTCCTGGTATAATATATTGTGAAATAGAATTTTACAGGCTTGGTATGATATTTACAATCCTGGTATAATATAAATGTTGTCTAATAATGTAATTTGGGTAAGGTTGAGAGGAGAATTATAATAATAAAAAAATTGAGTGGGTAAGTTTTCAACATGTTAGAATTTTTTTGGGAAGGAAACTGTGTGTGAGTTTGATACTTTTTATATGGATATTTTATTTATTATTAACAAAAAATTATAATAATGATAATGGGTGGAGTGTCTACTAAAAGGATATTTCATAAATTTATATTATTTATTTATTTTTACTCATCATCTACCACCAATATCTAACCTGCTATACAGCATTGAATGCTATTGTAGGTGAATTATAAACAGTAGATTCAACTGTTTATAATCACATTCAATATTACTTAACAGAAATTTCAGATCCGACAGATTATAATCCACCTAGTGGCCCTCATCATCAGGGACAAATGCCCATCATCATTATTACAGCTTTTACTGTGGAAGGACATTTCATAAACTGACAGTTTATTTATTTCCGCCCATCATGAAAGACAGCAAAAGTTGTAATAGTGATGATTGGTGACGGTTATCTAATCACAGGTATATGCTTATAACCCACCTGTTGCATGTTCTGTAGTAGGCTAGATATTGTTAGCTCTCATAATATTACAGCGTTTACTGTGGAAGAACATTTCATAAACTAATAGGGTTTATTTATTTCCACCCATCATGAATGACAGTAAAAATTGTAATAATGATAGATTGGTGACTGTTATCTAATCATAAGTATATGATGGGTGAAGTGTTCACTTGAAAATTTAAGATATGAAATCCTGACATTTCATAAACAAGGTTTATTTATTTCCAAAAAAAATTTAAAAAAAGAAAGAAGCCTATCATTCAATATAAAAAAACAATATAAAAAAACAAAATAGAGAACTTATAAATAAAATTGATAAAATTGAAATCAATCTTTACGGAGGACTGACGAACACTAGGGAAGTGTGAACGATAGGGGAACGAATTCGTATGTCTTTTGGCTGTGCAGATAGAATATTTCAGCTGACGAGAGAGCTCATAGAGGAGCCCTTTATCATAGTGGCCACCAGCACAGATAGCCTACAGCCATGGTAATCAAACCTGATGATTATCAGGTTCATTCTGTAAAAATGGTGTGTTGACATGATCAGAGGTGTAGGAATAGGCATTGCTGTAGGTAATCCATCTATCTCCCTAAAAGGGGTGTGTTGATAGGATAAACGTTGTAACAAATGATGTGGGTCATCCATCTATTTCTTTTCTGGTGGGTAGATTCAAGTAATCGCGAGCCCAGCCACAAAATCAACGGTTACCTTAGTGGCCAGTTGTGGCCTAAGTTATTCAGTGTGTTGATGCAATAAGCACTGTAGGTGATCCATCTATCTTGGTTAGGTTTGGAATTTCAAATTTATGCGATAAGCTTTGTAGGAATTGTTGTAGGTGATCCATCTATCTTGATTAGGTTTGGAATTTCAAATTCATGTGATAAGAGCTGTAGGAATTGCTGTAGGTGATCCATCTATTTTGGTCAGGTTTGAAATTTCAAATTTATGTGATAAGTCCTGTAGGAATTGTTGTAGGTGAGCCATCTATCTTGGTCAGGTTTGGAATTTCAAATTTATGTGATAAGAGCTGTAGGAATTGCTGTAGGTGATCCATCTATCTTGGTCAGGTTTGGAATTTCAAATTTATGTGATAAGAGCTGTAGGAATTGCTGTAGCTGATCCATCTATCTTGGTCAGGTTTGGAATTTCAAATTTATGTGATAAACCCTGTAGGAATTGTTGTAGGTGATCCATCTATCTTGATTAGGTTTGGAATTTCAAATTTATCTAGCCTGTCAAGTAAAAAATTGATAACCTTCATTCATCATTCATTTTTCATGTTATTTTACTTTTTATACAAATTCATGAATATTATTCATTTTTCATACCCATTTTATATATCTAACTGAGCCTTCCATGCCAAACTCATTAAGAAAACTTAAATTTCATTTACTGTTATATTTACTTCTCCAACAAATCCCTCTCACTGCCAACCCTAAATAGGTTATTCACTATATCTATAGTAAACTAAAGTAAGGTACTATTTGACAGGTTCAATTTTTTTTTATGCCAATAAGTGTTATTGTGTGGATTTTGTATCCATATGTCAAATAGATCTAAAAACCAAATAAAAAAACAAATCAGCCGGACGTCAAATTCCAGGCCTTATCTCCGTAGTTACTCCAATGAGTGAACCATCTTTGTTTGTCACTTCCTTTATCTTCTTAACTGATTTATTTTTCAAACTCATTACAGGCCTGATCTCCGTAGTTACTCCAATGAGTGAAACATCTTTGTTTGTCACTTCCTTTATCTTCTTAACTGATTTATTTTTCAAACTCATTACTGTAATCTGCAGAGCTTTACTGTAATCCAGGGTATCTATACTCAAAGCTTTGATTTCGATAGGTGTTGGATCCAAAGAGGAGTAATCTTGGCGAGTTGATCCTCTTGCGGGTTTAATTGTTTAGATTCTAAATATCGATGTTGTGAGCTGTTGGGCTCGATCTCTGCTCTCTGGCGCTATATATAGGAGTTCCGAGGTGCAGGAATGGATGGCGTGTATTCTTGTGATCGTTGACAGTAGTGAGTATTCATGCACGGAATTACTTATAGGTACCTCTGCCACGAACTTCGCACGAAGGACCGAAGAGTCCGGGACAACCGTCTTCTTAATTTCACCAAACCCTGCTAGCCTCTCCACTGGCCTTCATCGTATGAGGGATCCTCCATTAACGGCCATTAATGATGCAATCACAGAGGGCCATTGCAGTGTAACAATGAATCCTATGTATGAGAACAAAACCAATTTAGATGGACTTCGGAAACAACAAGACAATGAACGGATGAAGTATCTAATTAATGGACAAGCATAGCCACTATTAATCTGTATTGAATGTCCAGGGATGGTCGTTGTGATATATAATGGCGTGCAAGCTATCAGGAAAATTCTGGGAGAATTCATTGAATGACAACCCGTGAGCCAAGTCGAGGTTTCTTTTCCTCGGAATATGTTTCCACGTGGTTGGATAGAAAAACGGAGACGTAGATCCTCCAATACGCCGTAGACAGTCTAAATGTGTTAAGCTTTTGCCTTTTTCTGTCATATTATTTTT
>ML825757.1:162194-178769 GCA_009831015.1 Picea engelmannii | reverse complement strand
GAGACTCAGACCAACATGCATGCTACTTATGTTAAGCATTTGTATTGTAGAAAATCCATTTCTCCATTAAAGGGGAGACTTATAAATAATGGAGATTAGTTGAGTACTCCTCTAAACTGAATAATGGTTCCAACCGTTTATTGGTTCCAACTATCTAAACTGAATATCATCATATATATTTTACCCATTCATTTAATAAATGCACATCGTGGCTTTTTCTTTGATGGCCTCCAGGTTCTCTCTCACCTAAGAACAGCCTATTCCATTTCATTATTCCTATTTCAAGTTTAAGTATCTAATTAAGTGCATTACCTTTCATTCTGAGAATTTGAAGGTATTACTTCTTTGTTCAATAAATATCCTTTTAAAGTATATTTCTCTATTAAATAGATTCTTATCTAAGATTTTTCAATAGTTTTAATCCCTATTGATACATAATGACGTTGATACAAAAAAAAAGTATAATAGATCATGGAAACCCCATGGAGTGCCTAAGAAATAACACCAAAAAGGGAAATGCATGTAGGAAGGAAATGCGCATAAAAATAATGAGAATGATATAGAACTATCTTATAAAAACAATAAGATTTTTCAATATTTTTAATCCCTATTAATACATAATGACGTTGATACAAAAAAAAGTATAATAGATCATGGAAACCCCATGGAGTGCCTAAGAAATAACACCAAAAAGAGAAATGCATGTAGGAAGGAAATGCACATAAAAATAATGAGAATGATATAGAACTATCTTATAAAAACAATAAGTGTTATGAAGATAAAGATATCCAAGAAAGACATCACATAATTAATGACACACACACATATATATACATATATATATAAACATTTATTTAAAACATCTCATTTAAGTAATTTTTCTATTAAGAATTATGTAGTACATTTTAATGAGTTCTTATATGTGTATTAACAATTTTAATTAACAATTGATATTGAAGAGTGGAAAAACACTATCATATGTCATTACTAATATATGTGATGATTTTTAAGTGCATATCATTCATAGTTTATGTATATTCAATCATTAAGTGTAGATTTCTTTATATATATATATATATATATAAATTGTATATTTGATATTTTATTGAAATCAAAATATAGTTCTCCATCATTTACAGGAATGTCTCTATTAGAGAGAAACAAACACATCCTTTTTACAATGACAAAAAACAAATAGATAAAAAATCTAATCTAAAACCATTGTGTGACTTTAGAAAATGTTTTGATCTATAATTGACATCAAAATATGAAAAAAAACAAATAGATGAGACATCCAATCTAAAACCATTGTGACTCTAGAAAATGTTTTGAAATATAATTTGACATTAAAGCATTGCTTTGATGCTCTTAGACATGAAGAGTTCCTTCAAGAATAGAAATAACTTGCTTTAATGAAACATCCATTGTGACTCTAGAAAATGTTTTGAAATATAATTTGACACCAAAGCATTGCTTTGATGCTCTTAGACATGAAGAGTTCCTTCATGAATAGAAATAACTTGCTTTGATGAAACATCCAGTGTAGAGTTGAATTCACAATAGATATGTTCATAAGAAATATAGTGGAATGTGGATCTTGTTGTTAAAATCCTATCCAGAGAGGAGATAGGGCATGATTAATAATGCAACAACAATTATTGCACCAATCCATGACCAATTTGGAATCACTAAATATCTCGATGAAATTTGTACCTTTCTCTAAAACATAGGAAGGTTGGCAGTGAAAATAATCATGAAAACGTAGGAGGGTTGGCAGTGAAAATAATAGTCTAACCCTCGTATGCTACCTACAATGAAGCCATAAATAGATAAGGCTCGACAATTCTTATTTATATGTAATAGGAGTTGATTTTTCCTAGGCACATGAATGATTCCTTCATCTTAGTTGGTGTATAAATCTCAATTAAAAAAACACACGTCCAATTTTTCTATTTAAACCAAAATAACAAAGAACATAAAGAAATCATACCCAAATCAACAACCAACTCACAACAAAGGTTGCGGAGAAGTAATAGTTTACCACAAGGATAATGGATAAGTATAATGACAAATAAGTTGTCCACTATTCCAAGATTTCATTTAGATGCAAATTTCTAATATTTGGGTTACTTCTTTTGGAAAACAAATTGTCCATTATTCTAAAATAAATATTTCATTATTCTAAAATAAATATTTCATTTAGAGGGAAACTTTTAATATTTGGATTATTTTTTTTTGGAAAAGAACATTGAATAAAAGATTAAAATAGTTATTTTTTCTATATTAATAATAATAATGATTTTTCAAATTATTATTATTTTTTAAATAAAATGAAAATGAATAACAAAAGATGATAAGAAAATGAAAAATGATTAAAAAAAAAACATATTTTGGATATAAATTTATCAAAACTAAAATTAAAATTAAAATGATATGTCATAAATAAAAGTCTAAGTTATAAGAATAATCTTTCATAGATAAAAAAATTATTATATATTTAAAAGTGTTATATGATTGACATTCTCTCTACATTCAATTCTTATGTTCTTTTTCATTCTACATGATTTAGGAGTTTGAGAAATACAACTTTAGGGACGTATGGAACATATTGAATGAATTTATAATACCAATAATGCTATTGAAAGATTGATTGTTCTCATTGATGTCAACCCTGGTCATTGGTTGTAGTCATTGATGACAACCCTAGCCATTGGCTTTTGGACCCAACAATTGATTGAAGTAGATAAACATGAAGGAAATTGCACATGCATATACAACACCCATGGATGGATAGTATAAGTCATGCTACTTCCGATGGTATGTGGCATGTCACGTGGATCCTCATGATTGAGAATAAATGAATTTTTGAAGATGACAATGTGAATTGAAGCAAAAACTACATGTTGGCCCTAATATTAAAAACCAGTTACATAAATGGTATAAATACATCTCATTATACATTCATTTTTCAATACACACAAGTTTATTAATGAGCAAGGAGATATAAGTCAAATTTATGAGGAAATATGGAGTAAAGAAGGTCGAATTTCAAGGGAGGATGAAGTCTTTTGGTGATGTGTTTTAAGGTATGTTATTTACAGGTCATGTTACCATTTTCACTATAACTTTGTTTCTATAACGATTCATATGGTGAAATTCAAAGGATATTGAGAAGACATATCTAGGTACACGTGGTAAAAAATTTAGCACTTTATTCACTATAAGTTTGGAGATACACTGGAAGATAGGGTTTTTGACTAGTCCTAAAGCTAGTCATAAACAACTGTTCCGGGTAAACTAGTCATAACGTCTTCATAGCGAATCCAAATGAAGTGAGACCAACTGAATTGGAAATAATAAAGGGCTTTAGTTTCTTGTTTATGAATTTCAAAATATGATGTTAAATATTGAGCGCGGGGCATGATGTAGAAGTTCACTCTCCTGAATAAACTAGAATTGAATAAGTTCTACCATTTTCTCTATAACTCCTTTTTTGGGAGGATTCAAGGAGTGAAACTTGGAGGAGTTTCAGATAATACATTGAGTAATATCAACTATAGGATTAGAGTATTCCAATAAGTGAAGAATTGCATAAGTTGAAGAAGTCTCAGGAAAAAATACCGGGTTCTATTGGATGGTTGGTTGATGGTGATAATTTAATGTAAAGTTTTATTATCTCTTGGGTGGAAGGAAGGGGAAAGGATAGAGAGGTCAAACCTCTATTGATCTTGGAGGATTATATCTTCATTTTGGAGGTTTATCCCTCCCTTTATATTTGGAAGATGTAGCTACCTTTGAAAGTCATTACTTCCTTTGAACAATAATACGTGATTACTTTTTATATATTGTGCATGGTGTATTGGTGTATCTCTTATACTACTCTTCATTGTTCATTGGATATTCTTCATTATTGTTTGGATATAAATTGGAAGTTATAATACCAATAATGTAACATCCCGTTATAATAAACACACTTTTATTGACATATTCTTTGAGGACACTTGAGTGCAAGTGATCCGGTTATGGTATATTATGATTTTGTTTTGATTATGGGTTATACATGATGATGATTATGTATTGTGAATTATTGTTATTTTGATGTATATGTATTGGCAGATTCTATTGACGAGTTTTCCTGAGTGTGCATGACACATGACATGTTATGGATGTTGATGGCATCAATGGACTTCCTTGAACTCTGGATTGAGTCAGGGAGTGGATTTTATTTTCTTGAGTATTTCATTTTACGCACATGTGACATATGATTGATTTCAGTATGATTTATGTATATGGATGATTGACATTGTTTTTTTCATTAGATGAAGGCTTGACGATGATTTCTAATCTGACTCACATAAGGAGTAAAGGGGCCATGCACAAAAACCAGACATTGGGGGAGAGGTGTGGCAACATCCCTGTAAGAGCCTACTAGCACTCCCACCATGGTATGAGTTGTAGGTTAACGATTACCTAGTTAGAAAGGTCCACGAACTCATAAGGGAGGACTGATAAAATCGCTCACGGAGATTTCTAAGTGGCGTGCAATAACGCAGAGTCCTTATTTCTTAGAAGCCCTTAGTCTCTCACAAGGTCGATCGAATGGAGTATTGACTCCAAGGGTTGGACATGTAAATGTGTTGGACCTGCACATAATAGATCTAGCTAGAAAATACTACACACATTTGCAGAGAGAAATTGAGAAAGAAAAAGGAGAGAAAGAATAGAAGAATTCTCATTAACCGTTATGAATAATGAATAATTTACACATGATATACTCTGTATAATTCAATGAATGCGCACTAGAGGAGAACCAATGCTCCATAGTGGTGGTATGGAGTGATTTTGACACACACCAACAATTACTGGAGTGAACTACCACCTAGTCTAGTCTCTCAGGAAGTTACGGGAGTGAACCGCCACCTAGATGAGTTAACTAGTCAACTAGTCTTCAGTTAATTGATTGAAACATAGTGTAGTGAGGAGTACATCAAGGAATCAAGGGTAATGCGCCAGTCTGGTGATGAAAGCAAGGAAAGTGCGCATTAGCATGGTGATGATCCCATTGTTGCATGGTGACAATACCAATGCAACATCTAGACTCAACTCAACTAGTCAAACTGAAGTGTCAACTAAAGAGAATATTCTCCCCTAAATTATAGGAGATTGGATAATGACTAATTATGACTAATAAATAAGGAAAAACCTTAGGAAAAGAAATCCTAGGTGTGTATGAAGTAACTCCAACACCCCCCCTGAACATCACTATGGTGAAAATAAAGAATGGGTCCCGACAATGAGGCCATGTTAGGTACCCAAATACAAAAGATACACTGAAATAAAGTGAGGAAAGAGGGAAAACCTCATGTGAAAAACCACTTCTCAAGGTACAATGTATGTAAAAAGAAGAACTACAGTTGCTACGAAACTGTGTCCTTCACTCCAAGACGACTTCACAGAGAATGGAACTTCTGCTCAGTGAAGGTCTTGGTGAAGATCTCTGTCGTATGTTATACTGAAGGAAATAATTGTAGGTCGATGATCCCCTTGTGTACTAAGTCCCAGATGTAGTGCATGTGGATCTCGATGTGATTTGTCCACTGCCTCTGAACTTGATCTCTGCAGAACTTCAGAGTGCTTTGGTTGTCACACCAGATGACGATCGACCGATGAAACTGAATGCCCAACTCAGTGAGAAAATTTTAACTACCCCTATGTACTCTACCTCGGATGAAGATAGAGAAATGAGAACTTGCTTCTTGCTCGACCAACAGATAGGCCCGAAACCAAGACTGAGTGAGTAACCAGATGTGGACTTATGATTAGTGCTATCGCCAACCCAGTCAGAATCAGTAAACCCGATGAGATCTAATGTAGAGTCTGCTACATAATGAATCTGAAAGGTGATGGTGCCATGTCTGTATCGAAGGATACACTTTGAAACCTTCCAATGTAGCTCATGTGGCTCCTGCATGAGTCTGGAAACTGCACCATCTGCATATAAGAGGTCTGGTCTAGAGTGTGGGAGATACAACAAGCTCCCCACTAGCTGTCTGTATAGTGTGATTTCAACCAGTGGAGTCTCCCCACCATCCTCAAGTTTGACTCCTGATAGGAAAGTATTTGGAGAAGAATCTCAGTCTATCATGTGAAATCTCTCAAGGAGATCTCGTGCATACTTGTCCTGAGACAATTTGATGCATGGTGCATCCTGACTGATCTTGAGTCAAAGGAAGAAGTGTAGTGGACCCATGTCTGTCATCAAAAACCTATCATGTAGAATTCTCTTGACTGCAACAATCGCTGAATTCGAGCAATTGATGATCAACAAACAATCAAAATAGAGAACTAAGAGTAGAAGTGAATCAACCGTCGTGAGCATGTAGACATTTGAGTCTGATTTACAATGTACAAAGTTCTATGAAAACAGGTAGGAGTCCATCTTGGCATACCATGCCCTCGGAGCCTGCTTGAGGCCATAAAGGGACTTCTTCAGTCGACATACCAAAGATGAGTCTTGCATAAATCCTCAGGGCTGCTCTATATATATATCCTCAGAGAGATCACCGTGAAGAAATGCATTCTTCACGTCCATATTATGGACTTCCCATCCCTTAGTTTCCGCAATGGAAAGTTCCAATCATATGGAATCCATATTCGCTGCTGGAGTGAAGGTATCATCATAGTCAATACCATGCACCTATTGAAAGCCTTTGGCAACAAGCCTGTATTTGTATATGCTAATCTATCCATCTGTTGTGCTCTTGGTCTTGCAGACCCATCTGCATCTGACAAGTTTCTCCCCAAAAGGAAGGGGAATCAGATCCCAAGTTTGGTTCTCGAGGAGGGAGTTGTATTCCTCCTACATGGTGGATTCCCAAAAGGGAATTCCAGTAGCCTCACCATAAGGCTGTGGATCTGAAGACTCAACCAAGAAAAGATGCCTGGAGGGAAATGGTTTAGTGGCAGTGAGTGTAATAAGAGGCTCCTCGAAATCATATCGAGTCCTCCTAGTATCAATTGGATCACCAACGAGATCCCCTGCATCCTGAAAAGTAGTATGTGCCCACTTGGGCCTCTGCTCTGGCTCTGCAACTGCATCTGGATGCTCTAAATTTGCATCTGACTATACTGAATCTAAATTTGAATAATTTGAGTCCTATGAATCAGAACTCTCATCTGAAGAAGAGTCAGCATGTGCATGATCATCATCTGAGATAGGTGGAAGAATGAAGGTGTTTGCATGCGGATGCTTAGGTACATGTGAGACACTTTCCTCGAATTGGACACTACGCTCAATGATGAGCCAGTCCGAGGAAAGATCAATAAGCCTATATCCCTTCACACCGTCAGGGTATCCAAAAAAATTACACTTAGTGCTATGTGGATCAAGTGCCTTCCTCTTTTCAGAGGGAATATAGGCCCATGCACGTGAACCGAAAATGTAAAAGTGGGTCACTTCCGGTTTGAGGCCGCTCCAAGCGTCATAGGGGGTCTTATCCTTGATAAATATATGGGGATATCTATTTTGGATGTATGTTTCACAATTAAGTGCTTTGGCCCATAGTATTTGTGGTAGTGACTTTGCATGCAACATGCAAGATGCCATCTCCTTTAGAGATATGTTTCTCCTCTTAGCATCTCCATTTTGCTGCGGAGTATAGCGAAATGTGTGCTGCGACTGAATCCCTGCCTCATGGAAAATATTATGGATTTCATGATTGACATAATCTCCCCTTTTATCAGTTCAAAGGACTTTGATCTTCTTTCCAGACTATGTCTCAACCAGGGATTTGAAATCTTTAAGGTGTTGAAAGACCTCAGATTTTTTCCTGAGAAAGTAGATGCATGTAAAACGTGAGAAATCATAAACGAAAATGAGAACAAACCTCGATTTGTTGATGGATGGATGTGGAAAAGGACCCATAAAGTCACTGTGGATAATATCTAAAGGTGCAGAGGATCTCTGGGACTTGCCTTTGTCAAATTTCTCTTGAGGGTGTTTTCCGAGAACACATCCCTCACATACCCTCTTGGAGAAATGGATGTCTGGTAGACCATCAACCAATATTTGCTTGCTAATTTTTTTCATGTATCTAACATTCAAATGTCCAAACCTTTCGTGCCATATCCTACTACTTTCATTAGCATGAGTAAGCAGTAAAGCAGAATCAGGTTCAATGAATTCAAAAAGAGTACACAATCTAGACTGATGATTTACCTCACTGGTAGAAACTCAAGAGTTGGTTTGCATGTCGTTTACGTCCACAGAATTTGGTGTGAATATGAGTTTCTTTCCAGTATTGGAATTCGTCATCTGATACACAGAGAGAAGGTTGACAGAAAGTTTGGGAATGTGCAACACATTCTCGAAGCTTCTGTTGATGAGTTCAATCCTTCCTTTGTCGATGACTTCGACATAAGAGTTGTTCCCCATCAGAATAGGAAGAATTTTGCATGCATCCAAAGAAGAATATTCTGTTTTTGAGGCAGCCATGTTATGTGATGCTCCTGAATCTACGATCCAAGCATCAAGAGAGGAGTTGATGGCAATCAAGGCATGGATAGAATTGCCTTTCTTAGAATTCAGATCTTCTGGCTTCTTCTTCTTGGCACCCTCGGGGATGCGATATCCAAGGTTGTTTTGTTGAAGTATTTGGGACATTAGATCTACTTTTTTTTGCATGCATGCGGATTCTGGATGGAATCCTTTGTGACAGTACATGCATTTCTCCCATTTTCTTCCCTTTTGCCCTTTGGATTCGGAGGCATTAGTGAAGGGTTTTGTGTACCCTTCCTTCTTCAGATGTGCATGAGATTTCCTTTTGTCTTTATATTTAGATTTATGATATTTATGGCTACCATATTTCACAGTAAGTGCATGAGCCTTTGGGCCTTTGATTTTTTCCATGTTGATGAGCTTGGTTTTCTCTTGTGTTAGGGATTCGATAAATTCCTCAACATAAGGCATCTTCCAGGTGGATCCAGAGGAGAATCCAAGAAAATGGAATATGGATACGAATACAGAGAATTCAGGACCAAGTTTGGAGAGAATGGTGAGAACCATTTGTTTCTCCTCCTTAGATTTATCAACCCTGCAAGCTTTCAGTTGCGACAATAAATCCTTGAATTTTATAAATAAATATTGGATATTGTCAAAGCTTTTCGGATCCAATGTGAGCAGTTCCACCTCTAGCATGTGTCCCCTCATCTCATCCTATTTTCCAAAGATCCCTTCCAAGGTGGCCCGGGCTTCATTGGGAGTCTTACAGGAAGATATGTGAAAAAGGAGATCAAAAGAAATAGGACTGCAAATCGTTCTGAGTGCTTCATCCATCTGATTTAAGTACTTGTATTTTTCTATAGCTGATGTCGGTTCTGTATCTGTATTCAAGGTTAACATGTACAATCCTTTGGTTTGGAGATGAATCATTATTCTCTCCTTCCATGCAAAATAGTTGTAAGGTGTAAGAGTGAATTCTTTTTGGAAATCCATCTTTTTCGCTGTCTTCAATCTTTTGTACCTGCAAAATTTTTTGGTGTATCTTTTTCTTAGTAGTCCATCGACTCTGATACCATGTAAATGTGTTGAACGTACACAAAATAGATCTAGCTAGAAAATACTACACACATTTGTAGAGGGAAATTGAGAAAGAAGAAGGAGAGAAATAATAGAAGAATTCTCATTAACCATTATGAATAATGAATAATTTACACATGATATACTCTGTATAATTCAATGAATGCACACTGGAGGAGAACCAATGCTCCAGAGTGGTGGTATAGAGTTATCTGGACACACACAAACAATGACTGGAATGATCTGCCACCTAGTCTAGTCTCTCAGGCAGTTACGAGAGTGAACTACCACCTAGTTGAGTTAACTACTCAACTAGTCTTCAGTTAACTGACTGAAATAGGGTGTAGTGAGGAGTAGATCAAGGAATCAAGTGTAATGTGCCATTTTGGTGATGAAACCAAGGCAAGTGTGCATTATTATTGTGATGATCCCAATGTTGCATGGTGACAATACCAATGCAACATCTAGACTCAACTCAACTAGTCAAGTTGAAGTGCCAACTGAAGAGAATATTCTCCAAGTGGAAGATTCTCTCCTAAATGATAGGAGACTGGATAATGAATAATTATGACTAATAAACAAGGAAAAACCTTAGGAAAATAAATCCTATGTGTGTGTGAAGTAACTCCAATAGGACAACCTTCCAAAACCAGTCTAAGATGAGTGACACCCTTAGAGAATAGAGGTGCATTTTGAAGGGCACGTTACATTATTAAAACTTGAGTCAATAAATCTAGGTGTCCTAGAAAAAATTGAAATGATTGGACCTTGTTAGAATAAAATATTTATTAAATAGTAAATTATTGAATATAAAGACTAACAAAAGTCTAAGCCTAAGTCTAAGTCTAAATTTAAATAAAGGACTAAATGAATTATGACATAAGTTGAAAGATTTGAGAATATAATCAAACTTTAGGAAAAAGAGGAATAAAATTTAAAGGTTAAAATAAAACGTACATGTGTGCATGAAATTAATAAAATGGATTTTTAAAATAGAATAAATAATAATATGAGAGAATAGGAGTACACATGGAATAGAATCTTGAGTCAACCTACCACTAGTCTAACTAGAAGAAGACTCCTAATCCAAATCTAACTAAGATCTAGTTAGGGGACACTCATTAAATGAAAATTTGGGGAACATTATGCAAGGGAAATTGGTTTTTTAAGTAAAATAAAAATGGTAATTACTTGTGCAACTTGGGGAAAGTGTGACAAGTGTGTGGGTGAATAATCCTAATTAAATTAATTAAAAATATAATTAATTGTGCATGAAGACATGTGTCATTGGGAAATTTTCTATAAAAAAATGTGTAGAAGGGAAACATATCTCTCTTTTACTTGGTAATGTTAAGTTGCCAAAATTTTGTGGAATGTGTTTTACTTGTGATAGTTGGGATACCAATATTGAAGAAAGAGTGGAAGCTCTTCCTTGTGAGGCAAGCCTTGGAGCTATTGTTTGTTGGTTTCTTGTGTGTGGCCCCTTTGTGGCTTGGGGGGCTAAGGGGGAAGAAGAGTACCCCTAGCATTGGCTGGGAGGTAACAATGAGGTTTTGGTGATTAACAATTTGGAGTACTGAAGGAGTGCAAGTCTTGAAGAACACCATCAACTCGAAGTCTTCATTGGTTCCAATATTTTATTTTTGAATTATATTGTAGTATGACAAAATTTTATATTAAAATGGTTAAAGAAGCTACATAATTTAATTAGAATTTCTTGAAGCCACATTTTTATTGTTGCTACCAACTAAATGATAGATCCGATCCTTAGAGGATTCGTTTATCGCTAAAATTTTATTACAATTCTGAATGGGAATTTCGAATGATTTTGTAAATTATATTGTTAGTTTGAACTAACATTCATATGGTATTTTGAATCAATAGTTTAACTGTTGATTCAAAATTAGAAGTTCTTTGATTGAGTATCATGTTATAATTTTTGAAACTAGAAATTTGCAATGGTCACTGCCAAGATTAAAACATTTTCGAAAAGTTAAATCCTTGATGAGTTGGAATCCTTAAAACAAATTTCGAAGTTGAAATTTACTTGGAATATATATTACGATTTCAGAATAATGTTGTTGCGTTGCAACAGACTGTGATTGATTTTTCTTTCATTTTGACATGCCTAGAAGGGTGCAAATCCATTGGAGTTCAAGAATTTCGATTTCTGTGTGGTCATTGTGCATTGTATTGTAGGTGAGAGTTTTTTTTTAATATAATTCATTGGATTTATGTATATTCAATCGAAGTTCCGGTCAGTATTACGTTGTATTATTGAACGTCATTGGACCATCAAATTTAAGGTTTTTGTTTTCATTTTAAATGAAATTACAATTCTGATTGTGTTTGTATGGTCGTTGAAGTTAGAATCCGATTATCGAATTGTTAAAATACTGCTTAAATTAATTGAGGTTGATCTTCCATAAAATCATTATTTCTATAGTGGCTTCCGAAAACCAATAGTTTGGATCCGCCAACAATTTAAATTGTTTTATTTTTATGTTGCCAATGAAAAACGCATTGCAGTTTCGAATTTTAAAAAAATGGGGTCACTGCAAACTAAACAACGATTCAATATTTTAGGAGTGCATTTCATTGTGTATTTTGAATTCCTAAGTGTGAATTATTATGATCGTCAATTATATAGTTCATTTCTGATAATTAAATTTATAATTCATATGTTATGTAGTTCTCATAATCAATTTTAATAAAATTGTTCACTCCCTTACTCCTGTGAGTAGTTGTATATAAATAACAAGAGTTGTGTGTTATCTAAGGCCTAGATCCACTGCAGATCTCACTAGCCTCTCGGTTAATTTAACGTTTAGTTAACCTCCAGATGGTTGTAGCGGAACACAAACTCCATCCGATATTTCTAGTGTGAAGCGATATCATGGATATCATTTACTTTTGTTCTTCCTATTGTGTTTGTTTGGTTATTCTTTAATTGTATCTCTGTAACACTGATAGTCTTTCACCAGACCTGAGTGAGTTCTTCCAAGTGCACGAGTTTTTGGAATGGTAGTTTTTAATTACCATTCACCAAGATCTCCTTACCTTCAGGTCTCGAGTTACCTTATCCCAATTTTTGTGTTGAACTCTCCTTTCCATCCCAGTAAGAACCCTTTGGTCATCGTTGAGTAGTGAAGAAGTGTTGTTAGGATGCGAGTATTGAATCTTACACTGGTATTTCTAATTCAAAACTCCAATTGTCAACTCGTTAGAAATTGATATCTTACCCATCGTAGGTAAATGATAGCTTGTAACTATATCCATCTTGAACTAGAATAACATTCTATTAACCCTAAACTTGTATTATAACTCCATTGTGAAGATATTGAATTTATGATTATTTGATTATTAATTCTTTTCCTAGTGGTAAACTCTTTACTTCGTTCCAAAGACTCCTTTTACTAGAATGCTTTGTTGAATGAGGCTTGGGATTGTAATTAATTTAAATGGAATGATGTACCTTTCAAGTTGGTCGTATGGTAGGATTGATTATTTGAAAATTATTATAGGTCACACATATAAACTGTTGTGGTACTCTAGCTAGATAGTGAATAAATTGTTGTTTTATTCATATTCGTTAATGGAAGAAACTTGTAAAATAATGAATATAAATTTATGTGGTATCTTTAAGTAGTAGATTATTTTATCTAGACAATGAACAATATTGGATTTGTAATCTTATAGGGTTGGTACTTTTTTTTAGGTAGTGAATATTAATTATATGATGGTATAATGGTGAATATTAATTATTAATGGTGAACATTAATTATTAATGGTAGATATTAATTATATGATGGTATAATGGTGAATATTAATTATTAATGGTGAACAATAATTATTAATGGTGGATATAAATTAGATGATGTTATTCATGACGAGAAGGAATATTATCTAGATGATGAAATATTTTGTTGCTTGAAATGTTAAAGGAAGGAAACCTTGTCTAAAATAATGAGTACTTGAATTTTTAATTTGTGTTATGATCAAAATCTTACTGTCACTAAATTAGTCCCGAGCCTAGATTTTCTTGTGTTATGGGAATAGATATCTCCATGTTCTTTAGAATATTCGTCAGTCTTGAGACCTACGAATCCTAGACTTGAGCATTAATTATGTGTCTTGGAGGTCCTAACCTTGCAGGGTAGGTTGGGTGGATAGCCACCTTTGTTATCGTGATGTGATGTAATGGATCTATTAATATCATGATGTTGTAATTGATTCTTGTTGTGTAATGATGTAGATGATAATAGAATGTGTAAATACTGATGTATTTTATTGTCGCATATCACTCATTCTAACTATTGATGTTTGAAAAAAAAACAATTACCACTACCGTACTCACTTACATTGATGTCGTAAGGAAGGGGTCGTTACAAATAATATTATATATTTACATGTTGACGGAGCTAGAATATATAAAGAATAAATGTAATATCAACACCATCTCCTTGAATGAACAAAATACCTCCTTGTAATACTATTGCAATGCCTTTTTGTAAGTCATTAGATAAGGATCTCCCTAAACTATTTGATCTTTTATAGGAAATATGGTAAAACCCTAACATATTTTACATATTAAATCTGTTAAGAGCACACTTATACATAGAGGGGGTAGGGGTGGGGGTGAACCAATATAAGATATTTTTTTACTTTTTCAAACATTCATCAACCATAAAAAAACAATCACATTGCAGAGCATGGAACACAATATTTACGTGGAAACCCTTTTGGGAGAAAACCAAAAAAATTATCTTTATAATTATTTGTAGGAACCAACCTACTGTTACAAATATTTTTAGGCACTAACCTATTGGAGAAACTAATCCCCACTGGTACAAATCCTAGAAGGCACCAACCAAATCTTACAGATCTTCATAGAAACTAATCTACTAGAGACACCAATCCCCACTACTAAGCACCAACTTATAAAAATACACCACTCTCTTTCATATCTTCATAGACACTAATCTACTGGATACACCAATCCCCACCACTAGGAACCAAATTAGCAAGAGACACCAATCTCTTATAGATCTTCATAGAAACCAATATACTAGAGACACCAATCCTCACCGCTAAGCACCAATTTACTAAGAGACACTGATATCTTACAAATATTTGTACACACCAATCTACATGAGACACCAATCCCCACTGCTAAGAACCAACTTCACAAGAGATACCAATCTCTTTGCATGAGTTGAACCAACCTTCATCGAGTGTTCTTGCTACTTCTGTCTTCACCAGGTCTACTTGTTTCTTCTACCTTCACCATGACTTCTTAATTCTTCTACAACCACCAGGTCTACTCACTACTTCTTCATTTACAAGGTATGGCCAAAATTTGAATTTCCAAATGGTAACTTTCTCAAACCTTGTTGTTTTGGGATTCTTCCAAAGAATGAACTTGTACAACATACCACATATCTAATTTTGAAAATGTGATTTTGAAATTGTTAACTAAGGTACTTCTCTATGTCACCTCTATTCTCTAAAATTTTCATGGTCTAAGGATTCTTAGAAAAGAATTTATAGTGAAAATGTCAAGCTGACCGGTTTGAAACTAATTTTAGGATCATTTAGGAACCCTAACTTAGATAGGGCATGTATATGAAAGTGTATAGAAATTGCATCTAAAAGTTGTACCACATGTGTAGTGAGATATCTCCTCTATCTCTGCAACGTTTCAAGGTTTGAAACATCCCAAAAAATAAGTTATAGAGAAAGTGCCAAGATGACCTGTTTGAAACTGATTTCAAAAGAATTTAAGAATCCTAAATTTCATAGGGAATATCTCTGAAATTATAGTGAAACCAAATCGTAAATTTGTACAACATGTACACCACAATCTCACCTCTGTTGTTGCAAAGTTTCAAGGTCCGAAACATACCAAAAAAATAAGTTATAGAGAAAGTGCCAAGATGAATTGTTTGAAACTGATTTCAAGAGCATTCAAGAACCCTAACTTCCACAGATCATATATCCACAAATATAGCAAGCCAACATCTGAAATTTTTACCACATGTACAACAAAATATCTCCTCTATCTTTTTAAAGTTTCAAGGTCTGAAACATCCCCCAAAATTTTTATAGTGAAATTTCCAAGATGACCTATTTGAAAATGATTTCAGGAGTATTTAGGAACCCTAACCTACATATGGAATATCTATGAAAGTATAATGAACGAACATCTGAAATTTCTATCACATGTACATCAATATATCTCCTCTATCTCTTCCAAATTTTAGGGTCTAAAATTTCCTAGAAAAAGATTACCATGAAAATTCCAAGATGATCAGAAACTGATTTCACAATTCAATCTTTGTTAATCCATTTTTCACACACACACACACACACACACACACACACACACACACACTTTCTTTCAATGCTTTATATTTTTATACTTTTTCATAACCTTTAATGAAGGGACATGTACCTTAATTAAATAATTAATTCCCTTTACCATGGGGAAATACCTCAAACCCATGGGTTTGAAACCACCATTTCACTTTTTACTTTTTCACATGCACCCCTTTTCCAAAATACTTGTAGACCTATATATAAAAATCAATATTGGAAATGTTGTGTTTATTGTAATGTTGTAAGATGAAATTAATGACATAATTAATCCTTTTACATCAATGAAAAAAATTCAACAATATCCCCCTTTTTCATTGATGGCAATCCGTCAATGAAACACATAGTCCACCATGCATAGAAATAATTCCTCCTTGTCTACAACTGTCCTAGGAATAGAGAGAATTCTCCCCATGTATTCAACTCTCCCCCTTTGAAATCAATGGAAAAGGGATGCTCCCATGAACTTGTGCTTCTCCTTAAGAACTTAGTTGAAACTCCATTCGAATGTCATGTTGGTTTGATCCTTGGTCAACCACTTTCAAGGAAATAATTAGTAAGTAAGAGGAACATTGCAAGACTATACAAATGATGATACACAATGATATGATGTCCTCAGACAT
>ML825757.1:147827-158080 GCA_009831015.1 Picea engelmannii | reverse complement strand
TCTTATCGTGGTTGATAATATGTACAAATGGATGAACTCCAAAGTGGTCCCCTTATGGTGAAAGCCTTCACGGGAAGACACTTTGTGGATTGAGTTATCCTATAAGTATGGTTAGAGAACCCATGCTTATTTGTGGAATAATGAGATGAAGGTTAGTGAATTTGTCAATGCATCTATCCTATATGGATATTTCTTGTCATGCCATTTCTGGTGGTATGTGGAACATCACATAAATCCTTGCGTTTAGAGAGTTATGGCCATGAGAAGTTGGAGAACCCATGTTTGGGTAATGTACCCAAGTTTGTTTGATGGATAATGGTATTATTTTTGATATATTTTAAGGTAATACTATTATATATGGATATTACATGTCATGCCATTTCTATTGGTATGTGGAACGTCACATAACTCTTCACGGTTTGAGAGTCATGGCCTTACGAAGTTGGAGGACCCTCATATGCCATCTAGAATCCCCAAAAGGTCAAAGTAGTGAAAGTAGTTTAAGAGATTTTAGAAGGTAAATAATAAAGTGAAGTGATGAATGTACTTTAATTCAAAGTGAATACAAAATAAATTATTTCAATAACAAATTTAATGGAGAATCTAGAAGTTGGTTAACCCTAAAATAAGGAAAGTGGGCAAAGTGACTTAGAAGATGTTTTTAAGGAAGCTACTTGGAGAGTATAAATAAGAGGCGAGACTCTCTCATTTTATATCACACTTGAGAATATTGAATATCTATAGGTTTCTGAGGTAACCAAAGGATATCTAAGCTAAATTTCTGAGGAAAGGTGAAGAAAAAAAGGCCGAAATTCAAGGAAGGATAAATTATTTTGATCATGCTTTCTAAGGTATGTTATTTACAGGTCATCTCACCATTTTCACAATAATTTTTTTTTCTAGAATGATTCACACCATGAAATTAAAATTCCATTGAGGAAACATATTCAAGCATATGTGGTAAAAAATTAATCTTGTGGCTCGTTGTATTTTTGGAGTTATACTCTTTGGAAAATAGGGTTTGTGGCTAGTCCTTCAACTAGTCTAAAACAAGTGCTTCAGGTAAAAACGTCATAACTTCTTCATAACAGATCCAAATTAAGTAAGAAAAAATGTGTTGGTTATAGTACAATATTTAGTAGGCTGTGTAACCATTTCAGATCGATTCCACAAATATTCTGTGTGGGGAACACTCTACAAGGTCGCTCTCTAGAATAAGACAGAATTCAACAAGGTATGCCATTTTTTCTATAACTCCTTTTATGAGAGGTTCCAAATAGTGACACCTCGAGGAATTGCATAAAACACATTGAACAACATTTTGTATCAGTTTTAGATATTTATTCATTACAGGTACAAAGTTATGATTATTTCAAGTTAGGGTTGTTGACTAATCCAAAACTAGTCATGTGAGACTAAATAAAAGTTTGATGAAAATTCTAGTCTCTTGTTGTTAAAGTTAAGGAAGGTTTGCAGGTATGTGATCATATACACCAGGTATATTACAGAGTTACAAATCATATTTGGATTATGAAATTGATGAGGGATTTTCGTTAAGGTCAATGTTGGGTACATGGTTGAGACAAGTAGTTGATGAGTTGGCACATAAATGAGGTGTATAGTTGATGATGTTGGTACATCTTGATGAGTCATAGTTGATGAGTAGTTGAGACATGATTGGTGCATACTTGGTACATGGTTGGAGGCACTTGTTAGTATTATTGTTGATACATGGTTTATGGATGATGTAGCATACTTGTATTATTAGAAGCACATATTGATCTTGGTGATGATTATGAGTTGTTATGTTATTCTTGGTTGATGCACATATTTGAGAGTTGTCTTGGTGATTGGTATTGGTGAGTAGATCTGATTTAGTTGGTAAGATTGATGAGACAGATTGTTGTGATAGTTTGTTTGGACAAGTTCTTGTGACAGGTTGTTGTGATAGTTTGTTTGGACAAGTTCTTGTGACAGGTTATTTGTACAGGTTTGGTGCATGGTTGATGCACTTGTTCATGGTATAGGTTGAGGTAGAGGGTGGTGCATGGTGGATGCACTTGTTTATGGGACACGTTGATTATAGGTTGTTTGGTACAGGTTGGTGCATGGTTGATGCACTTTTTTATGGTACAGGTTGATTACAGGTTGAGGTACAGGTTGATGCATGGTTCAGGTTATTGGTACACGTTATTTGGTGCAGGTTGATTGGTACATGTTTACAATAGTATATCTCACTGTGATAGTGCGACAATGGTTCCATCATTCTACTTATACGTCAGGGAGGTTGGACGGGGCAAGGATAGGTGGTTATATCCACCTTCCAGTTGTAGCCGAAGAACATAGGTGGTTGTAGAGTCCTTCTGGTTGTAGCCAAAGAATTGGGGAGTTGGAGCTTCCCTCAGATTGTATCCTGAGAAACTAGGGGGTTGGAGCCTCCTTCCAGTTGTAGCTGGAAAACAAAGGAAGTTGGTGCTTCCAATGAATGTAATTCTTCAAGACATATAAGAAAAAACATTCCATGGTTTTCTCCTGCTTTGGGTTTCCACATAAAACACTGGTGCACTGTGTATGTGTATGATTGTTCATTTGTTCATTGCTTATTTATTCTATAGTTATTGGATGATAATGATACATTGATATAACACTTGGATTATATGGTTAAAAAAGATTAAATTTCTCTATTACTGATTCAACCCCCCTCTCATTAATCCAACATGTCTCACTGAACTCATGTGATATAAGAACCTCTTACATTAACCATACATCAAAACCTCACTATTATGCAAACCCAACTAGTACTATGTATCAGAGATAAACTCTCAAACATGTACCACTCAATCATATACCAAAAACACTGACACATGCTTCTCACAATGCACTACAAGATATGTTAATAAATCAAACTAGGTGCACGAGCAATATACTTCACAAATATGTACTGCAACTCTGTAGATATTCCTTATGCAACATATATCATACAACCAATGATATCCTAAAGGAATCTAGTAAAACTCATATGACCATACCTCAAGCTATCACAAATATCAAATCATGTAACATACCTTTTTGATCTTGTAGCTTGATATGTCGTACCTAAATACTATCACACCTTCTTGTGGAGACCTCTTAGTTCTTCAACTTGTCACTGATGATAGATCAAATCTTCTTTTTCAGCTTTGGAAATAGATACATTCTTTGTCTTCAGTAAACCCACAGGTATCTGCGCTTTGTTCCACTATTTCCCATGGATGTCCGCTCCCTTCTAGTACTACAACATGCAGATGTTTTCAATAAAACCCTAGTTTAACAACCACAATCTCGACCCTTCGAACTTGCAACTTTATCGCTACTTCAAAATATCTATTTCAAAAAATATATCTTCAAAGTGCTCACATTAGGTGCTAACAGGAAAAGACCCTTTTTCTCTTATTTATACTCTCCAAGTGGACTCCTTTAGGGGTTATCTTCTAACTGTTTTACCCAATTTCCCTCTTTTAGGGCTAACCCACTTTTAACTACTTTTCCCACTTGCAACCACTTTACCATAAATAGTAAAATCACCACTTCTTGTTGCAACTAAATTATTTTTAATTATTTTCTTATTGCAACAACTTTACCCATGATTAACTCCTAGTCACAACCAATTTGACTAGTAGGCTTCTTCTAGGTGCTTCTAGAATAATTGACTTCTTTTATCTTCTAGGGGCTTCGATATGACTCATGAGGGTTCTCCAATTTAACTAAGCCATATATCCTCAACTGTGAGGAACTATGTGAGGTTCCACATATCACCAGGAATGGCACAACATGTACTATCCATATATGATAGTCTTTCTTTTAATTGCACTGATATTCATTACATAATTCCTTATACAAGCATGGGTCACTTAACCACACTTAATGCGGTTAATGAAATTTTCTACCGAACTTGCTTCAAGGGTTGAGATCAATGGAAAACAACCCAATTAATCAACAAATACAAAAATAAGATGATATTTTCAACAAAATGGCAAAGCTACCAATACACAATAATGTCGTTTGGGTTAAAGAGTGCACCTGTTGTGTTTTCTAGAGTAGTTGTTGCAACCTTTAAGGACTTTGTTCATAAGTTTCTTGAAGTGTACTTAGATGATTGAACTATTTTTAGATTATTAAATGATCACATAGAAACTTTGTGGTTTATGCTTCATAGATGTAGACAATATCATATATCATTAAATTTGAAGACATGTATTTTCTGCGCACCGTTTTGGATAGTGTTAGGTCATGTGGTATGCAAGAAAGGTTTGTTGATTGATCTTGCAAAGATAGTGGTGATTGTTAATTTTCCACTGCCTACATCAGTAAGACAATTGAGAACAACTTTGGGTCATATATGATATTACAATAAATATATTAAAGGCTATGCACAAATTATAGCTTCGATGGAAAAGTTGTCAAATAAATAAGCTATGTTTCAGTGGAATAAATATTGTTAGTAGGGTCTAGACGTATTGAAGAAGAAGTTAGTAACTACACCCATTCTAGTTTTCCCGGATTGGAAGAAAGTGTTTCAAATTAATGTGGACACATCATCAATAGGGCTCGATGTAGTGTTAGCCCAACCAAGAGAGGGAGAGTTATAACATCCAATTGCCTTTGTTAGAAGGAATTTTTCGAATGCTAAGAATAATTATACGACGATAAAAAGGGAAGGATTGGAAATGGTTTATCCCTTGCAGAAGTTTAGACACTACTTGTTGGGGTCCCATTTCAAGATGTATATAGACCACTCTACATTACAATACCTAGTGAACAAGATAGTGTTGGGGGGGATAATATGCAGATGGTTATTGTTGTTCCAGGAGTATGAATTTGAATTTATTGTGAATCGAGGGAAACTAAATGTAGAACCAAATGATTTATCATGAATACTGATAGGAGAAGACACAGGGAGCCTAGATGATAGTTTACCATATGCACATTTGTTTTCAGTTCAAATTGTAGACAACTACTTTACATAAATTGTCCAATTTTTTAGTACAAGAATCACCCCATCCAACATGACAGTAGCACAAAAGAAGAAGCTAATGGTTAAAGTACCAGATTATTAGTTGATCACAGGAAACTTATATAATTTAGGCATAAATGGGGTACCACGCCAATGTGTAGTAGAACACAAAATACCAATGATCCTAGCGGAGGTGCATGATGGAATTGCAGGAGGTCATTACATAGGAAAGGGAACCATTTGAAGATATTTCACGCAGGGCTATGGTGGCCCACCCTCCATAAGGATACTAAGGAATATTGTCATAACTATGATGTTTTTCAGAGAGTAGGAAGACCATCGTGAAGGGATGAGATGCGTTTGAATCCACAAGTCACCTTGTAGGAATTTGAAAAATGGGCAGTGGATTTTGTCGGACTAATTAATCCACTAGTGAGGAGATCAGGAGATCGATACATAGTTAACATGATAGACTACTTGAAAATATGGGAAGAGATAGAACCAGTTAGAGATTGCAACACAAAGAAATATGCACGGTTTTTATTTCAGAACATAGTTATAAATTTTAGGTGTCATAAAGTACTTATGAGCGATCAGGGGACTCACGTTTTGAACAAGATAATTGCAACATTGACATAAGAGTTCCATATTCAACATCGAAAGAACACTCTGTATGACACCATCAAGCAAATGGAACTGTGGAGGCCTTCAAAAAGATACTGGAGAATGCATTGACAAAGGTTTTCAATGTAGGATAAGATGATTGGGATTTAAGGATTCCTATAGTGCTATGGCATTATAGAACTACATGCAAGAAGTTGACAGGTCAAACACCATTTAGACTAGTGTATGGTTAGGAAGCAATCATGCCCATGGAATTTCTTGTAGCGAGTCTGCGCATTGCTACAATGTCATACCTTATGAATTTTGACATAGTATAAGAAAGACTATCATATTTACTGGTATTAGAGGAAGATTTATTTGTTGCAGGGTTCCATCAACAAGTACAAAAGGCATGTGAAAAATCATGGAATGATAGACACATCAAGCAAAAGAAGTTCTATATAGAAGATCTAGTACTACTCTATGAAAGTAAGTGCTTACAACACCCTGGGAAGTTTACGATGCACTGGATAGGACCATATGTGATTAGATACATGACTGAAGTAGGTGTTATGCAACTAGAACAATTGGATGGATAGGTCGTGGAAGGAATAGTTAATAGGATTCGACTGAAACTATACAAGGACGACTATCCTTTTGCTTACTAGGTGAATTGCATAGAATATAGAACTTGTATCATAGTGTACTATGGAAAGAAAAGGAAGAAAAAAAGAGAAAAAGAAAGAAAAATCAATAAAATCATTCAGGAAAGAAGTAGAAAATTGAAGAGTGCAAGTAGTTAAGGAAAAGCAGGAAAATGTCACAGAAGAGAAAGAAGAAAGTAGAAGAGAGAAAAAATGAAGGAAGCAAGTTTGAGAAGATTGAAGATATCACAAAGAACAAAGAGATCATGTAGAGAGAAGAGATCACGTAGATAAAAATTAAGATCATTTAAGACAATCCATGACGAGACGAGAAATATAGAGCTACCATAACAATGAAGTAGTGGCGTCGTGTAACCATAAATGTATATTGGCTCAAATATTTTGACAGATTACAGAATCTAACAGATAATACACTGAAGATATGGAGTTAATCAAGCATTATGAAAAATAATGAATGGAAAGAACTAGTGGATTAGACGACAAGTTTAGGAACGAAGGGAAACTAATAGTTGGTGATGAGGTATAAAAGCAAGTGAAGGGTCATTGGGGGAATGTTATTTTCAGCTATAGTTTTCATAGACAACCGATTTGCAGAGCCAAGTTATAGAACTAAGTTGCAGAGGCAATTTTTAGAACCCAGTTGTATGTAGCAAGCAGTCGCAAAGGAAGATGGAACCACCAAAGGTAGCAACAAATTCGTCTTCTGTACTGAGAAAACAACGTAGTCAACCAAGAATTCCAACTATATTTGAAGAGACATTAGAATCCTCCTCCTTAACATTGAGATTCCCTATAGATTTCATACCACCGAGAAAACCATCTGCAAAAACAGTCAATTTGCAAAAAGACGCGAATTACCCATTCGTGGAGCCACATATTCTAGAGGGAGTGATTTTGGAAGGGGACATGTTAGGTTTGATTCCATTTTTAAAATATTTCAACCATGACATCATGGATGAGAAGAAGTTTCCATAGTTAGTTCCCAACAAGTTCTTGAAGAAGTACATTAGTTCTGAAACATAGATGAGAGTCATCAAAAAACATATTTAGGCTATGAGGTTGAAGAAAGTAGGTATTCTAAACCTGTTCGACATACCATACTTTGGGAGGATCCAATAGATTAATTCATGTGCAAAAAAATTGTTGAGTTGCATGCACAGGGGTACTTGTGGCTCGACGGGTCAGTTTCCATCGATACCGATTTGATCATGTGCATTTGATCCAGATTATTTTTGGTATGAAATGAGAGTCGATATATTAGAAAGAAATGTATAGAGATATCTAATATATCCAATAATATAACAAAAATATATCAGAGATGAAACCATAAACACAAATATACAGTAATACACAATTTCTATTAATGAGCGAAATGTACAAAACTGTAGAAATACAGAGTGAAAGACTCGCTAGAATGGTGGTGACTTATCTCTGAGAAGAGATGTGATGACTACTTACATTCACAAGAAGATGATTACAATGATTATATAAAGGAATTTTTAACATAAATAAAATCCAAAACCCCAACCCCGAAAGACGAAAAGCCAACAATTTTGTGGACCCCGTTTTGGGTAGTTTGGTGTATCAACTTCTCGGGGCATAACTTTGGCATACGATATCCATTTTGGGCACACGATGGCTCATTGGAAAGGTATCATTGATAATATTCATTTTTGGGGTTCAATCAAAAAAATTGGCTATCATTGAGGTACTCGATCTTGAAAAAACTTCATTTAGGCCTTCAAAATGGCCCTAGAAGTTTAGGAACCGAAAAACTCCTATAAATGGTAAATTTCCAAGAGATCATTTTGAGCCAGTTGGAATAGGTGGGTGGCCAATGATATCCACTTGGATCAATCCTACCTCCTTATGAAGCAATGGTATGCATTGTGTTGAGTGCTCGGGGGAGAGGGAAAAGCGTTTGCTGAATTTGCATCTTGATGAGATGTTTGCCTTGCTGGAGAAGTTGTGCTACTAAGCTTGTTGAAGGTTGTCATGAATTGTTTTTTGGCAGGGTTGAGTTTGTTCAACCAGTCGGGATACATGAGATGACTTTGTGAAAAATGAATCTTTACACTTTGTTGCAATCTTTTCGACCTGCTTCTGTTGGATAGAAGGTTCTTGGGCTGAGGATGTAGTGGTTGCATTGTCCTTTTGTTCACATTTTGAATAGATTGTGAAGAATATGAATTTTGTAGTATGTGATACTACCTTGAAACACTATTTAGGTGAGACAATAGTTGGAACTACCTATGGTATCTTGTAGAGATGACCCCCCAGAGCAACAATGACACTACAGGGTCGTGACTCATAGATAGCATGGTGCTTCCACACATATGGTTGTCTGAAGAGAACGTCATATACATACAATAGGGAAACATCACATAATAGCTCATACTTGAAGGGATGGATTTTGTATGATAATCAGAACTGTTGGATGACACAGGGATCTCGTCCCTTGCAAAGCCACCTGATGTTGTATGGTTGTGGGTGTGGTGTTTTTAACAATCCCAACTGTTTGATGAACTTTTTTGAGATGAGGTTCTTCTATCTTATGCTATCAACAATAAAATGCAGCAGGGTCCCCTTCACCCACATCTATGAATGAAAAATGCGCTTCCCCTCTTCATGTTTTGTTGGTTCTTCTGGTTTAATTGTTGCGGTCATGACAATAGTAGTGGGGTTTGCGTCCATGATCTGTCTTTTTCCATTATTTTCTAAATCATATTCTTAATCAGGTTTTTTCTCCTTATCTTTGATCTCAGCCATAATGAGTGTTTTGAGAGATATTATTCAGTGTTGTGCCAGGGGATTTTGTGGAAATCACACCACTTTCCAATGTCCTTCTTCATCTTCTTGTGACCCTTATTTTCCTGTGGCTTGGAATGGTTTTCGGGAGGTTTTTTATTAGATTCATCTTTATCATACTTTGGTTGTTGTGAATTTTCAAACCCAAACTCTTGTTTGTTTTGGTGCCTAAATTTCTTCTCAATTTTGACAACATATCAATATGTAACTCCTAGCGATGAGATGTCCAAAAACTCCATTTCAGTTTGGATGTATCTGTGTAGAGCCCCACAATATTTCAGAACCAAATTCTACTCAAAACATTTGATACCTAGCTTGGTGCACAAGGTATGGAAGGTATTGGTGAACTCTGACACTACTTGGCCCCTCTCTTGACGTAGTGTGGTTCGTCTCATGTACTGGTGTACATAGTTACCAATAGGGTAATATTGTTCCTTAACCACATCCACAAAAAAATCCCAAGAGGGCTCAACCCCATATATGTCATACTCCTCTGTGTAACTTTTCTCCCATTCCCACCAATTTTTGACATGGGGGAGATCCTTAAGGAGTGCGAAGGTGATCTTTTCCTTGTCGGAGAAATTGTGAACAGAGAAATAAACTTCTATAATATTTAACCATTTCTATAGGGAGTACACATCTATCTGTCCTTCAAATACAGGAATATCAAAATTAACTTGTACCTTGAAAGGTGAGGTGCCTACAAAGTGGATTCTTGATGAAGATGCACTGGTTGTTATCGACAAGTTTTGAAGGATGTGGGAAAAAATCTCTATCATTATGTCCCTCTACCGCGTGAGAGATTTATCAAGAAATAGATAAACATAATTATATAATCTGTCATTTTTATTTTCTTCCACCATGGAGGATTTCTCGGGTGTGCGAGAGTGATTTTCATCAAGAGAGAAAATATCGAGACCCAACTTGTTATACTCGGACCTTGTTGGGGACATGCACTAAAAAAATGATCAAGAGCAGCTTGCTTTGATACCATTGATCTAGATTATTTTTATCATGAAATGAGAGCGAAGATATTAGAAATAAATGTACATAGATATCTCATATATCCAATAATATAATAGAAATATGTCATATATGCAACCATAAACACAAAGATACAGTAATACACAATTTCTGTTAATGATCAAAATGTACAAAATTGTAGAAATACAAAGTGAAAGACT
>ML825757.1:82955-147727 GCA_009831015.1 Picea engelmannii | reverse complement strand
TTACTTATTCTAATTGAAAATTTAGGTTCATGATAGTATTTTATATTTCTTCAAGGGTTTGTGACATTTTGGCTTTTGAATCACGATCCTCTTCTTCATATTTTTGCAGTTTCTCCTTTTGTTTCAAATTCTTTTTCTTAAGCTTCTTTATTTCTCTTAAGGCACACATGAGTTCCTATTCAAGATGAATTTCCCCATTTATGTCAACATTTTCTTCTTCTTTTGAATCCATAGTTTCTTTCCCTTTGTCTTTATCAATATTTGTTTCTATGGCCATGAAAATAGTTTCTTCTCTTTCATTATCGAAGATACTTTCATTTCTCTCTTCAGATGAGATACTTTCCTCTCTGGAGTAAATACTTTTCAATTTCTTATGGAAGTTTTTCTTCTTTTCACGCTTACCCTTTTGATGAGGTTTGATCTCTTTCTTAATGTTATGCTCTTCTTCATCATCACTACTTTCATTTTTCGCATATGGACACTTGGCAAGAAAATGTCCTAATTTTCGATAGTTAAATCATTTGAAGGGAAACTTAACTTTATAATTTTTAGATATTTCTTGAGTTTCCTCACAAATTGTGCTTCCTCAACATCTAATTCATTGTTGTATCTATCACTTGATTCATGATCTTCCTTCTTTGTCTTCTTTGGGGATTTTAAGGTTTCTTATTTCTTTGTCTTTTTTTATGCTTTGAAGGTTGCTTATTTCTTTGATGTATTTTCTTTCTCTATCCTCATTTCATATGTCGTGAGGATCCCATGCAATTCATCCATTTTTAATGAACCGAGATCCCTAATTTATTCAATGTTGGAAGCTTTGGCATAAATTATGAAGGGGAGTGACCTTAACACCATTTGTACAATCATAAATTATGAAGGGGAGTGACCTTAACACTTGTTGTACAATAATAAGTTATGAAAGGGAGTGACCTTAACATCTTAACACCAAGATCCATTAAATAGGTTCACATCCTTATGCTCCAAAATACATAGTTTGTTATGTCAAACGACAAAGCCTTATTTGTGGAGAAACCTTCTTGACTGGCTATGTGTGCTCCCAAGAAATACCTTCCAGTGGTTAGACTTTTTCTAAAGGAAACTTCTCTAATAATGATTATTGAACACACACTTATAATGAGAGGGGGGTTTGAATCATTATAATACATTTTTTTTTACTTTTTAAAACATTCATAAACCATAAGAAAACAATCACATTGTAGAACATTGAACGAAACATTTACGTGGAAACCCTTTCGAGAGAAAAACAAAAAAATTATCTTTATAATTCTTTGTAGGAACCAATTTACTGTTACAAATATTTGTAGGCACCAACTTACTGTTACAAATATTTGTAGGCACCAACTTACTGTTACAAATATTTGTAGGCACCAACCTATTGGAGACACCAATTCCCACTAGTACAAATCCTGGTAGACACCAATCTACTTGTATAGATATTTATAGACAACAATTTATTGGAGACACCAATCCCCACCTATAAGCACCAACTTATCAAGAGACATAAATATATTACATATATTCATAAACAAAAATCTAATGAAGACACCAATCCCCACCGCTAAGCACCGACTTAGAAAGAAATACCAATCTCTTACAAATATTCGTAGAAACCAATCTAATAGAGAAACCAATCCCCACTGTTAAGCACCAACTTAACAAGAGACACCAATTTCTTAAATATATTTATAGTCACCATTTTACTAAATTCACCAATTCCCACCACTAAGAACCAACTTAGCAATAGACACCAATCTCTTTGTGTGAGCTGCACCAACCTTAACTTAGTCTGTTTGCTACTTTTGACTTTACCGGGTCTGCTTGTTGCTTCTTCCTTCATCGGTTTTACTCACTACTTATACCTTCAATACGTATTCTCACTACTTCTTCCTTTACCAAGTTTTCTCACTACTTCTGCCTTTACTAGGTCTCACCAAAATTTGAATTTTGAAATGATAACTTTCTCAAACCTTGTTGTTTTGGGCCACTTCCCAAGAATGAACTTGTATAGCATGCCATGTATCCAATCTTGAAAATGTGATTATGAAATTTTTACCTAGGGTAACTCTGTATGTCTCCTTTATTCTTTGAAATTTTCACAGTTTGAAGAGTCCCAAAAAAAGGTTATAGTCAAAATCCCAAACTGACCTATTTGAAACTTCTTTCATAATCATTCAGTAACCCTAACTTCCACATGGAATATATATGAATATATAGCGAACAAGCATATGAAATTTGTACTACATGTATACTAATATCTCTCCTCTATCTTTGTAAATTCTTGAGGTCTCAAACATCCCAAAAAACAAGTTATAGTGAAAGTGCCAAGCTGATCTGTATGAAACCTATTTCAGGAGCATTCAAGAACTCTAACTTCCACAGGGCATATATTTGAACATATAGTGAACCATGATATGAAATTTGTACCACATGTATGAAATATCCCTAATACTTGAATCTCAATATTTGCTACTACTATTGGATGTTCTACTGCAAATCTGATACTCTAGGGGTTTCCGGATGCGTTTCTTGGGTTTTTAGATGTGTTTGTTTAGTTTTGTGTTCTCATGTGTAGCATGCATGACATTGTTGGATCCATAAATAAATCATTGCATTTTATTAAATAACAACAAATGATAATGCATGGAAATACTTGAAATAAATCTCAGAAGGCCTCAATTAGATTGTAACAGAGATAAAATATCCTACAATACCAAGGAAGACAAGTAGAATACTGATCTATAACATGCATTGTCCAATCTACAACATGCAAGTCAAATATACTACATGCATGGAAGGAATGATGCATGCAACTACTGGAACCAACAAAAAGTTGATATTTGATATCTATGCTCCTCAAAATATGATGAAATATATTCCCACTAGGTCGCCCTCTCCCTAGACAACACATGAAATTCGTATTTGTTGCATGCAAGAAGGATATATCTAGGATATGTTGCAAGCAAGAAGGACATAGCTCAGATATGCTACAATAAGCTCAGATCTGTTGTATGCACGAAGGATATAGCTTGGATCTGCTACATGCAAGAAGCATATAGCTTAGATTTGCTTCAATAAGATCAGATCTGCTGCATTCAAGAAAAATACATTGAATGCACTCCATAATAGACTATCAATATAAATCCATGATATATATCTGATCTAAATCTACCTGAACCTAAACCTATAAATGAAGTGAGTCCTTAAGGAAGGATCCAATCTTGTACTCTGAATCCTGATGAAGAATCTGGGTGATTCTTTCGATGGACTAGGGTGTGTCTCTTAACACCAAAATCTATCAATAGTGGTGGTTTCCTCCAGAAATACACAAAAAATGAAGAAAGTCGGATGACTTCTCCTCTAAGGTTTAATTCTCAACTCAACTCATGCATAATGGTGAATTAGATCAAATTTTATCCTTTATACTCGCCTCATCTAATTTCCCATTCATTTTATTAATTAAGTGACTTTTCCCTAAGTTTTGACTTAATAATCACTTAAGTCACTTAAAACACCTTTTTGCTTCTAATTTCACATTCACTTTGATTAATTAAGTGACTTTTCCTAAGATTTATATTAATAATCATTTAATTCAATTAAAACACATTTTTCTCCTTTTTTCTCATCTAATTCCACGTTCAATTTAATTAATTAGTGACTTTTCTTAATTTTTATCTTTAATTATTGTTTTAAGTCACTTAACCAAATTTTTCCACTTTATTAATTAATGTCACTTTCAACTTAGGATTTTCTGGTAAATGACACTAAATAATTCTTTTAATCCCTTTTTCTCTCGACTATAGCCTACAAGAATCAATATAGGCTACTGAGTCACTCCTCCTAGAGTCATCACTGGAAAAGGGACATTACAGTCCTCCCTTCTTGAGATTACTTGTCCTTAAGAAATTCCATCACAACTTGATGCTCCATTGACTAAGCTAAGATGAAACTGAAAATGATACTAGGATCCCAAATCAATCTCCGAAAAGGACCACCTTGTTGTTGCAACACCACTCTGGTAATAACCATCAGACATATGTTCCCATTCTGCATCCTCATCTTCTGGGATCTCACACTGAAATAGCTATAGGGACTGAAATTACTATCATGAATCATGTCTTGCAAAGGTATCTCCATGAAACCTAATTATTCAAATCCACTACTATCCTCGATCATGGGTGTCTGAAAATAAGGGTTGTCTCGTCATTTGGAATAAGTCTCAACCTCTCCTCTATTAACATCCCAAAAATAAATCATACCAATCACTGCCACAAATTTGTCATTCATCACCAATAACTGGACCATCAATGTTCTCTACTGCCAAGGCAGAGTCTCCCCCATGTGTCCTGATGAAATTTCCGTGAAGTCCCTCCCTTTGAAAAAAATTCAGACTGGCCCGTAAGTGATGAAGTCACCTAGGTCCTAAACTATCCTGTATGAAGTGAAGCACCCTCTAATCATCATATCGATCTGTATGATACTATCACATGAATTCGCTTGACTACCCCTGGTAAGCCAAGTGATCATAAGATGCTAAAATGCGACTGACTCCTCCAAGAAACCAATCCTTTTCACTCTAGGATTAAACTTTGGAGAATGTAAATTGGAAATCCCACATGTGTCTGTTGTCATCCTCTCAACAAATTTAATCTCAGGGTCCCATGCCACCCTTAGAGGGGAATCCTTATGCTAATGATGCATCCCTCCGATCATAATCTTTTGGCCACCATTCTCAAACTATGATCTCCTCTCCTAGAATCGTCTATCATGGACCATACTTAGCCAAGGCACCTCATTGAAGTCAACACCTATTAATCCATGAATATCATCGATCCTGGGTATCACGAGGGAAAATAAAAACTACACAACTCCTCTCACAACATTCCCACCATGACACAGGCCAATCACTGCCTCAACTCGGTCGGTCATGAACCTCATATGAAACAATCCATCACTCAGATGAATGCCAGGATCCCACCTCAACATTGGAAGTGCACCACTCCCAATGCTTGTTGACTACTATTGTGCCACACCAATAACCATCAGAGTCTAAATGATCCAAATCCCCGATGTGTAATATCTGTAGAAGATAATTCCATCCACTACTCTACCACCTACAATCTCTATGAACTGATCCAAATAAGTTTTGATCTCATCTTGTGCACTGAATACACTGATCACAAAGTCCAAATGGATGAAATATGTCATGGCCACAATGCCCTCTATATCATCCCACTGGATCCATTAATCCTCTCTCATCCCATTGCATACAATGAGGGAATAAAATAATAGTAACATGTGCCTCCATCACTGCATGAAGGAATGGAAGGTGACTAGTGCATTGGTCAACCCCAAGGGTATGACCATGAACTCATGATGATACCTGGGAAAATGCCTATGAGTACCCCACTCCCTGGCCCAAGACTGATGATATCCCAGATGAAAATCAATCATCGATGGATACACTACTCATTGAGGCTCACCCATCCACTCACCGACCCTAGGTAACCTCAACCCAATGGTATACTCAATGACTCTGTTAGGAAGTATCCCTAGGGGAAACAATCCAAAACTATGATGTGCAACACTGTGTGCCAATGTATAATCCCATATATTGTGACATACTCCCATGTCCTCTTGTACCATTCAATTATGTATATGTTCTACTAAATCCAAAACTCTATTGATGATGACTAAAAATGAGTGTGTCCATGTCCATCATGTACCTATCTACCCAATCCATGGACGTGTATGCTTCTTCACGGGCTGGACCACAAGGAAGGTGCTCAACCATCTCCTTCATAGCTAAAATTTTACCCTCTAATGAGCTCTCCAAAGTAAAGGGATCCTAACTGTAGCTAAACTCCGACCCTCTAATGATCTCTAAAAAAGAAAGGGCTCCTCACCCCCACAATGCCAAATTAGAGTACAATCAAATCTCTCCTCGAGTACCTACAAATAGGAATGCTCCTCATTCTAACTCATAATAAGAGGATCCTCTCTCAAATCATGAGTGCTACTCATGCCCTCGGGTGTCACAACTGCCAAAGATGATGGAGTCTCTGCTACTGTCAATGATGACAAGCGTGCCAAAATCAGCTGGTAGAAAAGTTCCTCATCAAAACCAATTGACTTACTATATGGTACCATGGAATGATGGGAGTCATGTGGACTCTCATATTCATACAAAATTTCTGATTTTTTTTCATCCACCAAATCAGCCCCTTCTTTTCCATCCTCCACACATGGCTCCTAAGAAGAAAGATCAATATCACATGACAATTTTTCAAATACCCAGTCTTCGTCATATTTAGTTACAATCATTCTTTCATCGCCATAAGTATCATAGATAGGACAAGGCCTTGAATCCTCATCATACTTAGGTGCTATCACACCCTCATCATCATGGGCATCATTATTAAGATATGATGTGAAATCCTCAACATCAGTTGATTGGGACACTTCACCATATGTGCCATCAACCTTTTTCCTTAGAACCTTCACCTTCTTGTCCAGTGATACTTGGGGTTCATACCACTCGGGATGTTTGACGGTGAAAAATTCCTTGAATGAAATGTATGCATGAAATGCTACACCAATCTCCTGATACTCCCTCAAACAATATGCAAACTCATCATTATGTCCTTTTTGTCCTGATTGCTATCTCTTTGAACCACTAGCTCCATTGAACCCTACATTGTTTTGATATATTTCCATAGCCTGCATCACATGTTGTATCTCTCGTGAAAGAATATTACAAATATTCCTCATGATATTCTCCATATCCCATCTGAACTTTTCTCTCTACTACTGCATATGAAGGTGTAAGTGAAAGTTATCACTGCTGAAATTTAGTGGAAACAATCTGAAATAACTCCTCATTGATTTTCCCCTTAGGTTAGCTGGAAAACCAACTCTGATACCACTAAAACATCCCTGATCCTTGGATCTGGATATTTACTACTACTATTGGATGTTTTGTTGCAGATATGATACTCTAGGGGTTTCTTGATGCATTTCTTGGGTTTTTAGATGTGTTTGTTTAGTTTTATGTTCTCATGCATAACATACATGGCATTGTTGGATCCATAAATAACTCATTGCATTTTATTAAATAACAAAAACTGCTAATACATGGAAATACTTGAAATCAATCTTAGAATTCCTAAATTAGATTGGGACATAGATAAAACTATCTTATATTACCAAGGAATACAAGTAGAACATCGATCTATAACATGCATCGGTCAATTTGCAACATCCAAGTCAAATCTACTACATGGATGGAAGGAATGATGCATGCAATTGTTAAAAACCAATAAAAAACTTAGACTTGGTAGCTATGCTCCTCAGAATTTGATGAAATTTGTTCCCACTAGGTCATCCTTTCCCTAGAAAACACATGCAATTTGGATCTGCTGCATTGAAGAAGGATATATCTCGGATCTACTACATGCAAGAAGGAGATATCTCGGATTTGCTGCATGCAAGAAGGATATAGCTTGGATTTGTTGCAATAAGCTCAAATCTACTACATATAAGAAGGATATATCTCATATCTGCTGCAATAAGCTCAGATCTATTATATGCAAGAAATATATGATGCATGAAGTCTAGAATAAGCTATCAAGATAAATCCACACTATATCTCTGATATGAATCTACCTAAACCTGAACTTGAAAATGAAGTGAATCCTTAAGGAAGGATCCAATCCTGTACTCTAAATCCTAATGAAGAATCTGGGTGATTCTTCTGATGGACTAGGGTGTGTCTCTCAACCTTGAAATCTATCAATGGTGGTGGCTTCCTCTAGAAATCCACAAAACATTAAGAAAGTCACCTGACTTCTCCTTTGAGGTCTAATTCTCAACTCAACTCATGCATAATGGTGAATTAGATCGACTTTTATCCTTTATACTCCCCTCCTCATCTAATTTCCCATTCACTTTATTAACTAAGTGATTTTACCCTAAGTCTTGACTTAATAATCACTTAAGTCACTTAAAACATGTTTTTGCTTCTAATTTCACATTCACTTTTATTAATTAAGTGGCTTTTCCTAAGTTTTATCTTAATAATAATTTAAGTCACTTAAAACACCTTTTTCTCCCTTTTCTCATGTAATTCCATGTTCACTTTAATTAATTAAGTGAATTTTCCTAAGTTTTATCTTTAATTATTCTTTTAAGTCACTTAATCACCTTTTTACACTTTATTACTTAATGTCACTTTCAACTTAGGCTTTTCTGGTAAATGATACTAAATAATTATTTTATTCCCTTTTTCTCCCGACTATAGCCTATGAGAATCAGTATAGGCTACTGATTCGCTCCTCTCGGAGTAATCACTGGAAAATGGACATTACAATGTACACCACGATCTCTCCTCTGTCTCTAAAAAATTTCAAGGTTTGAAACATCCCATAAAATAAGTTATAGTGAAAGTGAGAAGATGACCTATTTGGAACTAATTTCAAGAGCATTCAGGAACCCTAACTTCCATAGGTAATATCTCCTAATGTTTAGTGAACTAGCATCTAAAATTTGTACCACATGCACAAAACAATCTCTCATATGTCCTTGCAAAGTTTCACTGTCTGGAAAATACCATAAAATAAGTTATAGTGAATGTTCCAAGCTAACCTATTTGAAACTAATTTCAAGAGAATTCAAGAACCCTAACTTCTATAGGGCATATATCCAAAAGTGTAGCGAACTAACTTCTAAAATTTGTAACACATGTACACCACGATCGCTTCTCTATCTCTTCCAAATTTCAAGGTCTGAAGCATCCTATAAAAAATGTTATCACGAAAATGCCAAGACAAATTGAAACTGATTTCACAATTCAATCCTTGCTAATCCATTTCTCTCTCTCTCTCTCTCTCTCGGATTTATTTTTTTATACTTTTTCATAGCCCTTCATGAAGGGACATGTCCCTTAATTAAATAATTAATTCCCAACACCATGGGAAAATACCCCAAACCCATGGGTTTGAAACCACCATTTCACTTTTTACTTTTTCACATGCACCCCTTTTTTAATATACTTGTAGACCTATATATATAAATCAATCTTGGAAATATTGTGTGTATTGTAATTTCTATAATATGACATTAATGACATCATTAATCCTTTGAAATCATGACAATAATTCCAACAAAATGTGGTCATCAAAATTATCCCTCTTCTTCAGTAATGTGGTTGATATTTCATAATAGGAAGATCTATTTGTATTATAATCAAGGGTTATCCTCCACTATATTAACATGAACACATAAAATATCTTCTTCGATCACATCTATAGAAGTGATCATTACAATGAAAGTGATTTTGTATTCTTTGACTTTATAGAAATATAAACCAATGTAGAAGTTTCTCAATTGATATAAATGATCAAACCACTCAAATATAAATTCACCAATATTATGTTTATATATGATACCAAAAGCATAATTGTCTTAAGCAAATTAAAAACAAGTCTATCATTTTAACTTGTATTAAATACAATAGAAAATAAGAAGAAAATATAGTTTTTTTTTTTTTTTCAAGTAGAACTTGTTACCTCCCCGGAATAGGGGTAACTAAGGATATGATGTCTCAAGTCCAAAAATTAGAAGGCATAGAATTCCGAGAGTTAGATTGACCAGCAGAGCCCGTAGGGCCCTCCTATTCATGTTGATCACCACTCATCACCAACAAAATAGAAACATCCAATACATCAACTTGGTCCTAGAGGACAATAGTTCTTGATTAATGAGGTAAAAAGTCTTGTGTCATGGTAAGTGTCACTTTAATATTTGAATCATTTGAAGATGTTGCAAAGAATCCTTTCTTGATTATGGAGCATTTTCTTGGAAATTATAACTTTTTCCTAATTTCACCTTGGTGGTTGTCATCGTGTCCTTGCAAGTTGGTCACCCTTAGGGAAAGGTTTGCTACCGGGTATCTTCTTGAAGGGTCATCATACCATTCCCATCCATACCACCTTCCATCATTCTTCCCCTTTTTTCCCTCACCTTTTGGGTTTTCGGGTTCATTGACCCCAAGAAGGGATTGTACCTCATTTCATGGGAAGAAGGGGATAAAGGCCCAGAGGTGTTGTAGCTAGAAAAAGATAAAACCCAATATTATCCTTATAGATGCTTACCTTGAGGTCCTGGGAAAAATAAATTTATTCTCCAAAAAATGAAGGACCTACAAAATAAATCACATAATTAATAAATGTCCTACTTGTTGAGGAAATGCATTTTGCAGTGCCCCTTACCTTCCATTTCATATGGAATTTTGTGTGTTTCTATCTTCACGTGGCATTGTGGTACTCTTTACTTTCCATAGCATAGATTTTTCAATGTTTTGGACCTTAATAAATTAGTGACAATAAAAGGGTTGGGAAAAATGTTGCATCATGGATGCAGGGAAACACATCCTCTACAAAGGAACCCATAAATGAGACAATATGAACCCTTGTATGTCAAGAAACCCATTCCTATAAGTCTTTTCCCAATCCACCTCATATTGATTTCATGACTTAGATGGGGTCTCCTTGGGAAACATCCTTTGTCTTGGGGATTGACTTACCCAATAGGACACCTTAACACCCCTCCCATACCTAAATTTGGAAAATTTTATAAGGTCTTTGAGAATTTGTTTAATTTGAAAAGGGGTGTTTGATGCACATGTTTGGGTGGCTCTCTTATTAGATTTGTCTTACTTGGAATGATTCATAAGACTTGTGGACCCTTGGAGGGTGTACTAGTTTGTCTTTGCAGGACCTTTCCCATAGGATGGATGCTAGACCCCACGCCTAGGGGACCATTTGATGATGAGCATTGCACCTTGATGATGGAGGATGCTTCCTTTGGAGGCATCTTGACATGGATAGAGGATGAGACTCCACCAAAGACATTGCCATCGACTATTTAGCGATCTTTGGTGATTCTGAGTTAATCATCAATCAAGTTAAGAACATCTATCAAGCTAAACAATAGAGGCTCAAGCAACACAAAAATGAGGTATGGGACCTGATCAATAATTTATTTATAGCATTCAACATATTCTTCATTCTCAGAGAGGAGAATCAAAAGGCATGTTCTCTGGCCTTAGCTGCTAACACTTTTAGACCTCCCATTGGTCCAAATATTAAATATCAGGTGGAAATCAGGCATACAAAAACCATAGAAGACAACATAAAGCACTGACAAGTCTTAAGTGATGATTTAGAGATGCAGATATTTCTACACACCATTGATGAATTCTCCAATATCTCAATCGACCAAGAAATCCAAGAAGGCGGAAATACTAAATTAGAAAATCAGTAAACATCTCATCTGCTAAAGACAGTAACTGGCCACGATATTGTCGAGCTAAAAACCAATCACATTCCAAGAGGAATAGTGCCACTTGAAAGGTTTTTCGACAATAATGATGTTTCCAGAGAGTCTTCCATGAATAATAAAGAAGAAGAGATAACATATTTCAATATGGGGACCATTGAGAATCCCAATATCATCAATATTTCCAAAGCATTAGCTGTGGAACAAAAGGATAGGTATGTCAGTCTCATAAAAATTTTTGCTGATACTTTTGCATGGTCGTATGAAGATTTAAATACATTTGATACTGACATGATCCAATAAAATATCTCTCTGAAGGCTGGCTCCAAGCCATTTAGAAAAAATATTTGGAAATTTAGTCCCATGATGATGTCCATAATCGATGAAGAGATAAAACATATGTTGGATGCAAGGATTATTTTACCATTGAGGTACTCAAACTGGGTGGCCAACTTGGTACCCATGAGGAAGAAAAGTGGGGAGGTATGCTTGTGTGTAGATTTTAAGAATCTCAACAAGTGTTCTCTAAAGGACAATTACCCCCTCTCGAAGATGGATCATATTTTACAGAGGGTGGTAGGTTCCCATATGATTTCCTTTCTAGATGGATACTTGGGTTATAACCAGATAGCAGTGTGTGAAGAGGACAAAGAAAAAACAACATTCACCACCCCATGGGGAACGTTCATGTACGACAAGATGTCATTTGGGATAATAAACGCAAGGGCCACCTTTCATAGGGCTATGGACATAGCTTTCATGGGGGAAAAAGAAAAATTTATGGTTATATATTTGGATGACATCACCATTTTCTCCAAGTCTAATGATGAACATTTGCAGCATATGGAGCAGGTTTTCTGAAAATACAGGAGATATAGAATATCCTTGAACCCTAGGATGCCCCACTTTTCCATGCTAGAAGGGAAGCTCCTGGGCCACATCATATTAAAAAGAGGTATAAGAATTGATCCAAAGCGAGTTTGTTCCATTCAAGATATTGAAATTCCGAGAAATAAAAATTCTATCTAGTCTTTCATCGGCAAGATAAACTTCCTAAGGCGCTTTGTGCCAAATTTCATCGAAATCCCGAAGCCAATCACTAACATGTTGAAGAAATATGTTGTGATAAAATGGTCACTAGAGGAAAAGTTATCATTCCAAAGGATCAAACAGGCTTTAGTTGAAACCCCTGTATTAGCCATAACTGACTATGCCAAATATTTCTTAATCTTCTCTTTCACTTCCAAGGAGACCATTGCTGCTATACTAATGTAAAAAAATGGAGAAGGGCATGAAAAAACCATAGCCTTTTTTAGAAAAGCTCTCCGAGATGCTGAGCTGAAGTATGATATATTAGAAAAATAGGCTTATGTGTTGGTCAAAGAACTCAAGGCCTTTAGGGAATATGTGTTACAGTCTAGCATAACAACTTTTGTTCCTAGCAGCAATGTCAAAGAGATTTTGGTCCAGCCAAAAAGTGAGGGGAAAAGAGGGAAGTGGATTGTTAAACTATTGGAGTATGACCTACACATAAAACCCACCAAGTTGATCCAGGGACAAGGAATTTCCAAGTTGTTATCAAAATCAAATTGTAAGGTTCTATAATTACATCAAATCTTCACCCAATCAAATGCACCCATCATGCAGCCTAGACAAGACAACATGTAGGTATTTGAATACTACTCCTCTTCGCCTTGGTATAGAAACATCATCTATTTTCTGTAGCATATTGAGTGTCCACCATATGTGAAGAAGACAAAGGCCAGGTCTCTCAAATTGAAGGCTATCAAAATATGCATTTCAAACCATAACTTGCATTGGAGGGATCTTGCTGTCATCTTGTTAAAATGCCTTGATAAAAATAAATCCAAACAAGTCACAATAGAAATGCATAGAGGAGTATGTGGAGGACACCAACATTGGAAGGCCACAACTCTCAAGATCCTAAGTGTAGGGTACTACTATCCCACCCTCTTCTCTGATGTATTTACTACTATTAGGGCCTGCAATGAAGGTAAAAAATTTGCAGGAAAACATAAGTTGCTATCACTACCCATAAAACCTATCACTGCCAATGGTCCATTTCAACAATGGGGGTTAGAATTCATAGGTGAGATAAATCCACCCTCCAACGAGAAACACAAGTGGATTCTCATTTCCACTGACTATTTCACTAAGTGGATCGAGGTTGTGCCCACCAAGAATGCCACTGACAAGGTGATCATGAATTTCCTGGAAACCAATATTTTCGCCAAATTCGGATGCCCCGACAAGCTTATAAAAGACAATGCCCAAGCATTCAAGTCCAAAGTCATGATTGAATTCTGTGGTAGTCATAACATTTCCTTGACACATTCCATGCCTTATTACCCTTAGGGGAATTTTTTGGTAGAGTCATCAAACAAAAATCTCATCAGGATTATCAAGAAGTTGTTGACCGAAAACAAGAAATCCTGGGACTCTAAACTCAAATATGGTCTGTGGGCTGAAATAATCAACACCTAGAAGTCTTTGGGAACCTCGCCATTTCAATTGGTCTATGGTGTAGATGTTTTCTTTACCACCCATATTGGTATTCCATTCCTAAAATTCTTACAGGAAGATATCGAGGAGCCAAACAAAGGAGAATCTTCCATATTATAGAGGTTCAAAAAAAGAGAGAAGCACTGGATCAGAATATCGAAGCATACCAGGGAAAGATCAAACTATCCTTTGACAAGAAAACCAAGAGACAGATATTTAAAGAAGGCGACCTGGTCTTGAGGTGCTATGCCAGAAGGGATGACAAGTCTAAGCACGATAAGTTCGATAACCTCTAGTTTGGCCCTTTAAAGGTGGTTGAGGTTCTGGACAATAACACATTTATCTTGCATAATCTAGATGATGCAAAGATATTTAGAGGCCTAGTAAATGGGCGCTTCCTAAAACACTATTTTGTCTAAATATGAGGGAAGGTCCCTCTTGTACCATAGATGCTTTCCTTTTATTGTGTGCATTTGATTAGTTAGTTGTGTGTGAATAAAGACTCCATGGCCCAACAAATGCACTGGGGTGTAGCTGCATCTTTGGATTCAATAAGATGCATTGGATGAGAGACAGTGGCATAGGTACATGACTTACAGGAAGAAGAAGAGGTAAGAGAAGGGAAAAACCAAGAACAATTATTTAATTCTAAGGCACCTGATATACTATTCTTAGCACCTCCCAGGGAAGTTATGTCCTCGGTAGGATCCAATGTTAATACCTAAGTCTACACCCCTACCTCTCTCTCTTTTCCGTACCTTCCTAGAAATATTTCCTCTTAAGGTTGGTCAAGTTAGTTTTCCATTTGTTCAATGATTTGGTTTTCCTTTTTGTCTTGCTGGACTGATTCTTTGTGTAGAATTTCTATCTTTCTTGAAGGATAAACACATATCGTGATTTGGTTCAAATTACTTGTCATCTTGTTTGCCATTAATTGAACTTACAATACATCGATCAATTATGTTGTATGTGCAGGGAAAAACCATGAGCAAAAGACGCAACATTCAAAAGCAATCAATTTCGGGCTCAGATGGTAGGAACAAACAGGATAAAATTGCAACAATGGATATCCAATAGGCCACTCAGATCGACGATTTTCGTGCATTCGGGGTCTTCAACATCGTGTGAGGTTTAACGACAAGAACAGATCTCCGAAGAGCCGAGTGTCAAATTTTCAAAGACACATGGCACCCATCAGTCATGACACGTGGAATCCATATGGAATTGGCACATGTCATTCATTTCAGGCACCTTGGGGCATGTCATTCACCCATTTCCAAGTGACACATGTCACTCTCTTACTGAGACACATCACTTCGGGCCCGTATTAATTCAGGATATTTTCATGCTTCACAATCCAAAAATCTCAAAGCTCGAAGCGTCGAAGCACACGACACCCATCCTATCATGACATGTGGCACTCATTGGCACCAACACGTATCTTCCATCAATTATGACATGTGGCACTCATCGGCACCAACACGTGGTGTCGATTAGTTATGACACATGGCACTCATTTCAGGCCCTTTAATGGCGTCATCCATGCTATTTCTAGGTGACACATGTCCCTCTCTTTTCATGACACGTCGATGATATGATGTTAGGTCACCATGTCACTCTGAGAGTTCAGCTATCCAGGAAATGATCATACTTTTTGCTCCGAAACCTACGAAACGTCAAAGTACTGAACCACCGAAGCCCCGAAGTGGCAGAATGATGAAGGATAAAGGTTAAAAAGGGGACGCCAAACTAGGAATGACGATCTAGTTGAAGACATCCTATTGCTCATCTGACAACAGCTCGGTGATAGTCAACAGGTACAAAATGAAAACTTCAGATATGGGCCCTGCAACACCACAGTCAGGGATTTGAGAAACTATGCCCATACTACAGAAGGAATATCATAGACTCCAGAAAAAGTGCCAGATGACTTGTTTTTTCCCCTAGGAGATAATGAGGAAGACCATTGTCAACACATCCCATCATCTCCAGTGGCCTCAAGCAGTGTGCATGCATGCCAATTCTCAACACATCACTTGTCATTGTCACTCCGAGTCAGTTTCCGTCAAAGGCTCAGTGTGATTCAACTTATGCATCCATCTGGTTTACCATCAACAACAATTTTCAGCTATTTAAATTGAGACATTTCAAGTTTATGCATAATAAGTGGTCATTTGTGTTTGATATGAATCACATCCCTTTTAATTAAGTTAAGTTTGAAGTATGAATCAATGCGCTACAACAGTTTCATAGTTTAGTTAATAAGTTGTTTAGAACTGTGAGCACAGGGTGAAGCCTCAGTCCCAGATGGACAAGATCCTTTTCAACTCTGATAAATATATAGGTTTTGTATGTTTTGTGGGTTGAGTTTTTGGAGAAGAATAGAAACAACAAAATGGATGGACTTGCTCAGATAACTGTAAAGTTCTCCACCTAGTGAATATATGTTGATGATAGTTGTTTTTCTTACTCAAATTTGTATGTGTCTAATCTGACCTTGAATGAAAATTTTGTGTTGTGTGCAAAGTACATTTCCTTATTCTTTCATCCACGGTTCTAGTTTATTTGTTCACCGACTATGCAACTTGTTATACAACTATTTTTTAGTGAATAGATTAACTATTTGACCACCTGTTGGATGATTTGCATATAGATTTTTTTCAAAGTCTTAAGATATTATTTTAAGTCTTTATTCTTACATATCAAGTGATTCATTGCATTTCTTGTTGTTGTTTCCTGTGTTTGTCTTTTCATATTCCCAACTGTCCATCGATATTCAAAACATTAACAAAGGATAATCTACTTTTAGAATGTGTATCCTATCCAACCATATTTCTACCTTTGAAAACCTATTCTTAAGCTGACCAAGAAAACCAACTTATCTAAAACCAATCATTATAAACTTGAGGTGACATATCTTTCCCCTTTAGCAGTTAGGTGCAGACCCTAGGAACAACATCTTCTAGTGCCATTTCTGGGGAATAGAGTAACAAAATATCTTTCCTTGGGAGAATGACATTGAATAGCTCTGATCTTTGATGGTGGACAAATATTAGACAAAGATAGACTGCCATATTTCACCCGACGACTCCACTGAGTAGAATTTACGAAAGAAATACTGATATGAACACATTAAAGCCAGCAAGACTCATCCTAACCCTGAGAAGGAAACAACATTCTTTGATCCAAAAAGGCAACTAATAAAATCCATCGTATCTCAGAGATATACTTCCCTCCTCAAGGGTAAAGAAACACCCAAAGAGTCTACTTCTCTTCATCATCACAAGCAGCTTGAATTTTCTAGCCCTGAGAATCACAATTCCAAGAAACCTCAGACATATTCAACCCTTGACTCTACTTCATCATCCAGTCCAACATCCACCCCTTTATCTTCCATAAATATTCATATTCCTATTGCCCAAGCAATGACTGCTAACATGATGGATGCCATAATTGTTTCCAGATATGCACCCCTAGTTTTGTCTGTAGGATTAAATGCACTCCCAGCCACAGATTACATGAAATATTTACAAAGATATAATGGGGATGGTGATCTCACTACTGAGGAACATATGGTAGCATTCTACATCTCTGCAGACAACTTTAACATTGACTATGTAGATGTGTGGATGAGGTTGTTTTTGTAGATTCTATATGGGGAAGTAAGAAAATGGTTCTGGGGTCTTCCTCCAGCCTCCATCACAGATATTGAGGCATTAGATGAAGCTTTCATAAAGAAATGGGGAGATAAGATAGATTATCTCTACTACATAACTGAGTTTGGGGCTCTAAAGAGAAAGAATGGTGAATCTATTTCAGACTTGACCAAGAGATTCAATAAGATGTATGGTAGAATCCCAGATGATATCAAACCAACTGAAGCCTCTACTAAGATCACTTATGTCAATGAATTTTATGCAGAGTTCTCCCTTCTGCCGAGGGAGAGAAGATCCACCGCTTTGTTTTCCATGAAGGAAGCAACCATTAAGGTTGAATACAATATCTTGGCATCAGATAGGTTAAAGACTAGATCGGATAAAGACAAGAAGAAATAGAGAGAAGATTTCCCTACCTCCTCTAGACCAACTACATATGATCCCAAACTTGATGAATGACCAAAAATTTGAAGGATTTGATATTTGAAATAGCTAAGATGAAATGGGAGTCTAAACAACCAAACAAAGCTTTTCAAGGGGCTAGAAATAGAAATCCAAATAATTTTAGAAGGCCTAATGATGCCCCTAAGATAATGTAGAAAGAACAGAGGAATGTTGATGATCAAAGGGTAGCACCTCCTTTCCAAGACAATCAGACTGAGGAGATAGATGTAGACAATGATGTTGTAGATGATACTGTTGTTGTACTTTTCAATGAAACAAATTTTTATAACACAACAAGAATATGAGGTAGCACAACTGTCAAATCATTTTGGTTATCAGATAGGGTAAGAGGGAGTTATTCAAGGCCAACCCCAGAGAAAATATGATTTGAGGCATTGAGTGGGGGATCCCAAAATCACTACCTCTGATCAAAACAAACAGGATGAAGTTCCTCCCAAGACAAATCCAAGTAAAGGTGTGTCATCTAAAGCTCAACAACGTCCCCCATATAAACCTGTAGTCCCTGAACTAAAGGAAGCTGATAGGCTTCCAACCTCTTTCAACCTAGAGCATGAGTTAAGCAAGATCAATATCCTTGTGCCTTTGACAAAATTGATGAAGAATGAACCTTTCAAAAAATCTATCATGAAAGTTCTGCAACCAACTACTTCTATTGTATCTTCTGATGTAATCAGTCTGCAGGATGAGAACCCAACCATTACTATGGGTCCACACATTGAGGATCGCTCTGACGCTTCTCCCCCCTTTTACATATCTTTAAACATCCACGATAAGATCCTGCATAATTTTCTTATGGAATCTAGAGCCTTGCACAATGTTATGCCCAAAGTTGTTATAGAAGAACTAGGAATAGAGATCACCAAACCCTACCAAGACTTGTACTCCTTTGATTCTAAGAAAGAAAATGTATGGGACTGATAAAGGATATGCTGGTTTCTTTGTCACAATTACCCATGAAGAGTGTAGTGATGGAAATTTTCATGGATGACATTCCCCCGAAGTTTGGTATGCTCTTATCCATAACTTGGCTAAGAAGGTTGGAGGATCATTACAAATGGACCTTACTTATGCCACCATTCATGTGTTTGAAGGGGAACATAGGAGGCTATACAGAGAGGTAATATTATCTTATATCATTAGTGACCATCAAAACCCAAGAAATCACCCAATTTATGTTGTTGAGGGTGCGATCGACTCATATGTTTTTCATTTAAATGATGATGAACCCAAAATACCAGTTATCCAATGGAAAGATCAACCCCTGACAGACCAACAAAAAAAAGTATGGAAGATGTATTTCAATGGCTCTTCATCAAAGAAGGATCTGGGGTAGGTATAATCCTCATTTCCCCTTCACAAGAGGTAATAACACTCTCTTATAAGTTGAAGTTTGAAACTACTAATAATATAGCTAAATATGAAGCTATGGTGCTGGGATTGAGGGTTGCCAAAGACATGGCCATCAACTACTTAGCAATATTTGGTGATTCTGAGTTAATCATCAATCAAGTTAAGAACATATATCAAGCTAAACAACAAAGGTTCAAGCAGTACATAAATGAGGTATGGGACCTTATTGATAATTTCTTTCTAGCATTCAACATATCCTTAATTCCCAGAGAGGAGAATCAGAAGGAAGATTCTTTGGCCTTAGTTGCCAACACTTTTAGACCTCCCATTGGTAAAAATATTAAATATCAAGTGGAAATTAAGCATAGAAAAGCCATACCAGAAAACATAAAGCACTAACAAGTCTTTAGTGATGATATAGAGCTGTAGATATTTCTACATACCATTGATGAATTCTCCAATATATCAATTGACCAAGAAAGCCAAGAAGTCGGAAATACTAAATTAGAAAGTCAACAAACATCTCATCTGCTAAAGATAGTAGTTGGCCATGATATTGTTGAGCTAAAAACCAATCACATTCCAAGAGGACTAGTTCCACTGGAAAGGTTGTTCGACAATAATGATGTTTCCAGAGAAGCTTCCATGAAGAATCAAGAAGAAGAGATAACATATTACAATATTGGGACCACTGAGAATCCCAAGATCATCAAGTTGTCCAAAGCATTAACTACGAAACAAAAGGACATGTATGTCAGTCTCATCAAAACGTTTGCTGATACTTTTGCATGGTCATATGAGGATTTAAAGACATTTGATACTAACATCATCTAGCACAGGATCCCTTTGAAGGCTAGCTCCAAGCCATTCAGACAAAATATTCGACAATTTAATCCCATGCCGATGTCCATAATCGAGAAATAACTGAAACAGATGCTAGATGCAAGGATTATTGTACCATTGAGGTACTCAAACTAGGTGGCCAACGTGGTACCCATGAGGAAGAAAAACAGGGAGGTACGCTTGAGTGTAGATTTTCGGAATCTCAACAAGTGTTCTCTAAAGGACAATTACCCCCTCCCCAAGATGGATCATATTTTACAGAGGGTGGTAGGTTCCCACATGATTTCCTTATTATATGGATACTTGTGTTATAACCAGACATCGGTGTGTAAAGAGGATAAATAAAAAACAACATTCACCACCCCATGGGGAATGTTCATGTATGACAAGATGCCTTTTGGGCTGATGAAAACAGGGGCCACCTTTCAAAGGGCCATGGAAATAGCTTTCATGGGGGAAAAATAGAAATTTATGGTTATAGATTTGGATGACTTCACCATTTTATCCAAGTCTGATGAATAACATTTGTGGAATCTGGAGCATGTTTTCCAGAAATGCAAGAGATACAGAATATCCCTGAACCCTATAAAGTCCCACTTTTCCATGCTGGAAGGGAAGCTCTTGGGCCACATCATATCAACAAGAGGTATAAAAATTGATTCAGAGCAAGTTTGTGTCATTCAAGAGATTGAAATCCCGATAAATAAAAAGGTTGTCCAATCTTTCATCAGGAAGATAAACTTCCTAAGGTGCTTTGTGCCAATTTTCGCCGAAATCCTGAAGCCTATTACTAACATGTTGAAGAAAGATGTTGTGATAAAATGGTCACTTGAGGCAAAGTCAACATTCCAAAGGATCAAACAAGATTTAGTTGAAGCCCCTGTATTAGCCAACCTTAACTATGCCAAAGATTTCTTCATCTTCTCTTTTTCTTCCGAGGAGACCATTGCTGCTCCTCTACTACAGAAAAATGGAGAAGGGCATGAACAACCCATAACCTTTTTTAGTAAATCTCTCTGAGATGTTGAGCTGAAGTATGATATATTATAAAATCAGGCTTATGCGCTAGTCAAAGCACTCAAGGCCTTCATGGTATATGTGTTATAGTCTAGCATAAGAACCTTTGTTCCTAGCAGCAGTGTCAAAGAGATTCTGGTCCAACTAGAAAATGAGGGGAAAAGAGGGAAGTGGGTTGTTAAAGTATTGGAGTATGACCTGCACATAAAACCCACCAAGATGATCAAGGGAAAAGGAATTTCCAATTGGTTATCAAAATCAAATTGTAAGGTTCTAGAATTATATCAAATCTTCACCTAATCGGATGCACCCATCAAGCAACCTAGACAAGACTGTTGGAAGGTTTATAGTTGGGAGTAAGTTTGTCATGGATGGAAAGAATAACGATGGAAAAGATCAGCATGATCAACAGCGTAGTGATAATGGAAGAGTAAACTCCATTTTAGAACTTCAGATACTGGGAGTTGAAGTGTCAAAACACTTCACCACCGAAGTGGCGAAATCGCAAAGTGGTGAAATCGTGAGAATATCTGGGCCGTAGGATCTGGGGTATCTATGAAGGCTCAATCGCCATTAGATATGGTGAAGCTGCAAGGTGGATAAGTCCAAGAGTCATCCAACTCACCAAAACTGTGAAGGAATCCTGGCCGTCCATCGGGGACAGTCGTGGACTGTTGATCAAGAGGATGCATGGTGGAAGATCATCATGTCGCTGACTAGAAAGTCAAAGGAACATGGTTCCCTAACGTCTTGAATTCACGATATGCGAAATCTTGAAATAATCTCAACCGTTAGATCGAGGCCAAATATGGACCGTTGATCAGGCACAACGAAGGCTCATGGAATTGCAAAGTCCCAATAAAATATTGACCATTGATCCAAGAGGGATGCATGGCAGAAGATCAGAGCATGTCAAAGCTCCATCTCGGAGTTTCACGTATCACGACTTTGAGTGACGAGAACCTCCATCACAGGAATCATGAGATGTGAACTCACAATAAGATCTGGACCATTGATCTAAGCTCCATCTCGGAGCTTCGCCTATTGCGACTTGGAGTGACAAGAGCCTCTATCTAAGGAACCACGAGATGCAAATTCACGATAAGATCTGGACCGTCAATTCACAAAGAACGTGGACCGTCGATCTGAGCTCCATCTCAGAGTTTCTCCTATTGCGACTTGGAGTGATGCGAACCTCCATCTAAGGAACATCGAGATGCGAGATCGCGATAAGATCTGGTCCGTCAGATCTATGGAGATTTCAACCGTCGATCAGACTCAATGAAGTTTATAAACTCACGAAATATGAAGCACCTTTTTGGCACAGCCTGTGGTCACCATCGATGGTCATGAGAAGGGAAGGAGTCAGTTCAAATGAGCTCCATTTTGGGGTTTCGAGGATCGCGACTTGGAGAGTCGAGATGCCTCATCTCCATATTCATGAAATGCGAAATCGTGAAAGCGCTTTATGCATAAGCGTGTGGTATCAGCTGGTGGTCACACCATCGAAGAGATGAAGAGAAGAGTACGTGCAGACAAGCTTCCTTTCGGTGTTTCGAGGATCGCGACTTGGAAAGTCGAGAAACTTGACAACGGAATTAACAAAAAGGCGAAATGAGAAATTGTGAAAAGCATGTTATGAACGAGTGCCTGGTCATAGCCATGGTCATATAAAGGAAGGAGCCAGCACAAAAAATCTCCATTTCAGAGTTTCGAAACTCATGACATGGAGACTCAAGATGTCTCATCGTAGAATCTCTGAATTGCGAAAGTGTGAAATGGGTAAATAACACAAGAACTCATCAGAGTTAATCCAACAATGGAGGTGAACATAAGCATGACCGAAGGGCTAAAGTTGATCCTCACAGTGTAACTACTAGAAACCATTGATGGTTTCTACCAGAGGATGCAAAGAGACTTCTGTGTGATTTCCAGAGGAGCTGAAGAGTTACATGAAATTTTCTAGTGGAATGAAGACGATTCATGGAGGAAATTGACAGCTTGATGAGGGTTGGATCTCGTAACTGAAACAGAAAGGATGAGCTCGAATGTAACAGAGAAGACAAAGAGTCTCAATTGCCAGAGAGAAGAAGGAATCTCGGTTTAACACCTAGTGATGATAGACACAGGGGTTGAACTGCCAGAGAAGCTAAAGAGTCATGATAATGATCACTCAGAGCACTTGAGATGTGGAGGAGATTGGCACGGTATGAGCATGCAGAGGAATGGAGAATATTGCATGCACAAGATGCATAGAAGCTATATGTACATGGTACAGAGAAGAGATGCGACTGCTGTTGCTGTTGGTGTAGCTGTGATTGTTGTTGTTGAAGGTGATTCATGTGTGAAGAAGGAGGAGAGTGCAGAAGATGAATTGAATAAAAGAGGAATTGTGCAGTGAATGGACATGGCGCACAAAGCATAAAGAGCAGAAGAACAGACAACGCAAGTCATGTGTGCAGGAAGGTAGTGAGGCAGACAGAGCAACGAAATGTAGCAGAACAATGATGAGTCTGGTAAGCCACTTTTGAACATTATATCATTGTAATAAGTTTCAGTAGCAAAGATTTATATTTCAGGGTGGAAGGGAGGTGCTAGGGAGGACTGTTGTCCTCATAGATTCAAGTGGTTGCTTGAACACAAGGAGTTGTAGCTTCCACCTGGTTACAGCCAGAGAAATCAGGGTGGCAGGCTGGTGCAAGGGAGAACTCTTGTTCTCTGTTATATAGGTTGGTTCCTGTATGATTGGAAGTTGGTGCTTCCATCCAGTTGGTGTTGGAAAAACTCAGGGAGTTGGTGCTTCCTTCTAGTCGGTGCTAGAGAAACCAGGGAGTTGGTGCTTCCTTCTAGTGGGTGCTAGAGAAAATAGAGAGTTGGTGCTCTCAACAAGTAGCAGCTTGCAAAACTAAGGTTGTAGCCTCATTATGAGTTGGTTCTCATATGTATGATAATGTAAAGAATGTAACTATTACTTATCATATAAAGAAAAAGAGGTTTTTACCCTATATGGGTTTCCTCGGGATATATCTGTCTCTATGTTTCTCATATATGTGACTGATGCTGAATGTGCCATTTTTTTATTTCCCTGCATTATTGTGATCATCATTCAGTGTTTCTGCAAAGAGTTTAAAAGACGCATAATTGTTTAAGCATGGTAACAACTGATTCACCCCCCCCCTCTCAGTTGTCCAACAATTGGTATCAGAGACGACCCCCTTTTTATCTAAGGGTAGATCCTAGAGCTTAAACATGACAAGCCATGAAGGGACTTCAGGTACTAGGCCTCCTCTATTTGATGGAACGAATTTTTCCTTCTGGAAGGTTAGAATGAGAACATACCTAATGGCCTTAGGAGCTGATGTCTGGGATGTAGTAGAGACTGGATACATAAAGCCTGTTGTGTTAGCTTCCAAGGATGATAAGTTAGAATTTAGCTTTACTGCTAAGGGAATGAATGCTATCTTGAATGGACTTGCAGAAGCCGAGTTTGTGAAGGTGATGCATCTTCAAACTGCTAAAGAAATGTGGGAAAAACTCATTAACAATTATGAAGGTAATGAGAAGGTGAAAGATGCCAAGCTTCAAACCTACAGAGTACAGTTTGAAAAGCTACATATGAAAGAAGATGAAATCATTGGGAAGTATTTTTTGAGAGTTGAAGAACTAGTAAATGCAATGAAAGCACTTGGTGAAAAAATTGAGGAACCATCTTTAGTTCAGAAAATTTTGAGATCTCTGCCAGATAGGTTCAACCCAAAGGTCTCAGCTATAGAAGAACTTAATGATATAAATACTTTGTCTGTTGATCAACTTCTAGGAACGTTGACTGCATATGAAATGAGGATAGTTACAGATAAAACCACCTCTAGAGAAGCATCATTTAAAGCAGATAAGAATGAGGATTGTGAGCATGATGAAATTGAAAAAAAATTCATGAGAAGATTAAAGAAAGGATCAGGCAAGTACCAAGGTAATCTTCCCTTCAAATGTTTCAACTGTGGTAAGATAGGTCATTTTGCAAATAAATGTCCACACAAGAAACATGATCAAAACTCTGAAGATGAAGAGAATCACAAATCAAGAAGATTTGATAAGAAGAAGAGTTTATGTGTAAACAATGATGACTCCTCAGAAGACACCGATAGTGATTCTTCTTGTGAAGATAAAGTAAATGACTTCATGCTTATGACCAAAGAGGATTATGATAATGAAAGAACAGGCAAAGAAGAGAACGATGAAGAAGATGTGGTTGATATGGAAGTAGAACTAATCAGTGCACTGGAAGAGATTGACAGACTAAGAATCAAGAACAAAAAGAAAAAACAATTGCTGATACAGTTTGAAAAAGACAGTAAACAACCTGATGAATACTTTGCCCTGCTGAAAGTGGAATTAGAAGAGGCAAGGAAAATCGAGGATATTCTGAAACATCAACTATCAGAAAAGAGGGCAAGATCTGAAGCCTTGGAAGAAGAAGTAGTGAAAACTAGGAAAGAGATGGAGAAGTTTCAAACCTTGTATCATCAGAATCTGTCTAGTATCAAATCCTTAGAAGAATTAACCACCATTCTGAATCAACAAAGAAATCCAAATCTGAAAATTGGTTTGGGGTTTTAAGAATGATCAAGTAGTGGTCAGACAAGGAACAAAGAACCCATCAAGTTTGTTAAATCTACAACCAATGACAACCACAAACCTTCAGAAACAAAGGAAGACAATCAACTGCCCAGGACAAGTAAAGAAAGAGGTGCCAGGACTGAATCTATATAACAAACAAATAATGTAATCCCTACTCAAGGACATCATCAACATGGAAGAAATCGATTTTCTCAAAGAAGACAATCATTTTCCAGGTACACAGAATTTTTCTATGGATATTGTTTCTACTGTTCCAACTTTGGTCACAAAGCTGTAAATTGTTCCTTAAGAATTAGACATGAACAATTAAGATTTCCAAGGAATAAACTTCTGCCACAACAAAGAATGATACAACAAAGTAATAAACTATCACAGATTGCAAATTGTCAAATTAAGTCTAGAGACATGCACTGAGGAGGTCAATAAATAATAAACAATCAATGAGTAGACAATGTTGCAACAATAACTTTGACTTATTGAACAATGATATTGAATGCTATAACTGTCAAAACTTGGGCCACAAAGCTGCAAACTGCCATCTGAAGAATTACAAAGCGGACCCAAGGATAAAGTTCTTAGATAGAAAGGCCAACACATGGAAAAGGAAAGATAGTGAAAAATGTGATCTAGCACTTTCAATTCAAAAGCAAAAGGCCTTCGAGAATATAGAAAGTGGATGTTGCAAGAACATGACTGGAGACATGGATAAGCTTCTGTCCATAAGTAAAAGCAAAACATAAAATGTGATCCTTGAAAATGATGAACCAGATAAAATCAAGGATAGAGGGATGGTGAGTTTGAGTAATGACAAAGAAGATGCCCAGTACGTTCTGCTTGTGGATGGTCTGAAACATAATTCATTCAGTTCAAGTCAAAAGTGTGACAGAGGTAGTGAAGAGGTGCTCACGTCCAAAGAATGTAAGGTAAATGTAAACTCAAGACAAGTGGTGAATAAAAGTATAAGGACAAACAATAATGTTGAAATTGAGTCCTCCCCTGCAAGTAAAGAAGAAGATTTAGATACAATAAAAGCATGTTCAGCTAGCATTAATCCCATGGATGAAGTAGGAGAAGAACCATGTCATAAACATGAAGCAAAAGCCTTCAAGGTTGAGAAGGAAGACACCCAAAGCAATTCCTTAAATAGCTCCATGACCCTGGATAAGATCTTGGATAGTCAAAGATCACCAAATGACAAATTTGGTATTGGATATAACAAAGAAAAAATCAGTACTCCTAAGAAACTTGATACAGGTCCTTTGTCTGTGAAACAGAGAAGTAGGTACGAGAGTGGTTGTAACAGTTTTCTCTTGTGATTGAATATGGACATAAAACCTTGGATTGTATGCATCATGGAAGAAATATGAAATTGCAGCATTCGAAATCGATGAGAATCAATGGGGAGATCCAAGGGTTGTTTGAACAGTAACAAGCAACAATTACGCAGAGTGTCAGTGGGATAGCAGCCTCTTCAACAACAACATCTTGTTTTACAAAATGATATACACGACATTCTGTAAAGATAACAAGAGGAAAGACCTTGTCAAGGAAAGTTAAACTTTAGGAACAAAAGGGGAAAAGAGTCAGTAGCAGAGAGATAACAGTGACAGGGGGAGTCATCCACTCATGAGAAGAAAAGGTTGATGAAGGAGTCCGAGTAAGAGAGGTGAGCATTTTTTAGTATTCTACAGAGGATACAATGGAAGATGAAGATGGACAGGTCCACGAATTAGAAAAATAAGACTCTAGTTTGGATACAAACATCTGCAAGCCTCAAATAAGAGAGTCCATCCCGTCAGGGGGAGTTTGTGTTGGCTTAATATCTGATACCTCCTAAAATTACTGCAACAACTCAGGGGGAGCGTGTTTTCTCTGACATTGATGTCAAAGGGGGAGAAAATGAGTTGTTCGGATTGGATGCTACAATTGGAGGTCCAAACAGATTAGCGCAACTTTTCAGGGTTGCCATCAATGACAAAGGGGGAGATTGTTGGAAGGTTTACAGTTGGGAGTAAGTTTGTCATTGATGGAAAGAACAACAATGGAAAAGATCAACATGATCAGTAGTGTAGTGATAATGGAAGATTAAACTCCATTTTAGAATTTCAGATACTGGGAGTTGAAGTGTCGAAACACTTCACCACTAAAGTGGCGAAATTGCGAAGTGGCGAAATCGCAAAGTGACGAAATCGCAAGGTGGACGGAATCGCGAAGCGACGAAATCACGAAGTGGTGAAATCGTGAGATGATCTAGGCCGTAGGATCTAGGGTATCTACGAAGTCTCAATAGCCATTAGATATGGTGAATCTCCAAGGCGGATAAGTCCAAGAGTCATCCAACTCTCCAAAAATGTGAAGGAATCCTGGCCGTCCATCGGGGATAGTCGTGGACCGTTGATCAAGAGGACGCATGGCGAAAGATCTTCATGTCACTGACTAGAAAGTCAAAGGAACAAGGTTCCCTAACTTCTCAAATTCATGATATGTAAAATCGTGAAATAATCTCAACCGTTAGATCGAGGCCAAATATGGACCGTTGATCAAGCACAACGAAGGCTCGTGGAGTTGTGAAGTCCTGATAAAATCTTGACCGTTGATGCAAGAGGGACACGTGGCAGAATATTAGAGCATGTCAAAGCTCCATCTCATAGTTTTGTGTATTGTGACTTGGAGTGACGAGAACCTCCATCACAGGAATCGCGAGATGCGAACTCACGATAAGATCTGGACCGTTAGATTACCAAGGGTTCTGGACCGTTGATCTAAGCTCCATCTCCGAGCTTCGCCTATCGCGACTTGGAGTGACAAGAACCTCCATCTAAGGAACTGCAAGATGTGAATTCATGATAAGATCTGGACCGTCAATTCACCAAGAACATGGACCGTCGATCTGAGCTCCATCTCAGAGTTTTGCCTATCGCGACTTGGAGTGACGAGAACCTCCATCTAAGGAACAACGAGATGCGAGATCGCGATAAGATCTGGTCTGTCGGATCTATGGAGATTTGAACCGTCGATCAGACTCGATGAAGTTTATAAACTCACGAAATATGAAGCACCTTTTTGGCACAGCCTGTGGTCACCCTCGGTGGTCACGAGAAGGGAAGGAGTCAGTTCATATAAGCTCCATTTCAGGGTTTCAGGGATTGCGACTTGGAGAGTTGAGATGCCTCATCTCTAGATTCACAAAATGTGAAATCGTGAAAGTGATTTATGCATAAGCATGTGGCCTCAGCCGGTGGTCACACCATCGAAGAGCTGAAGATAAGAGTATGTGCAGACAAGCTTCCTTTCGGCGTTTTGGGAATCATGACTTGGAAAGTCGAGAAACTTCACAACGGAATTAACGAAAAGGAGAAATGTGAAATCATGAAAAGAACGTTATGAACAAGTGCTTGGTCATAGCCATGGTCATATAAAGGAAGGATCCAGCGCAAAAAAGCTCCATTTCAGAGTTTCGAAACTCGTGACATGGAGATTCAAGATGTCTCATCGCATAATCTCCGAATTGCGAAAGTGCGAAATGGGTAAATAACGCAAGAAATCATCAGATTTAATCCAATGATGGAGGTGAACATAAGCATGATCGGAGGGATAATGTTGATCCTCACAGTGTAACTACTAGAAACCATTGATGGTTTCTACTAGAGGATGCGAAGAGACTTCTGTGTGATTTCCAGAGGAGTTGAAGAGTTACATGGAATCTACTAGTGGAATGAAGACGATTCATGGAGGAAATTGACAGTTGGATGAGGGTTGGAGCTCGTAACTGAAACATAAAGGATGATCTCGACTGTAACAGAGAAGATGAAGAGTCTCAACTACCAGAGAGAAAAAGGAATCTTGGCATAACACCTAGTGATGATAGACACAGGGGTTGAACTGCTAGAGAAGCTGAAGAGTCACGATGATGATCACTCAGAGCACTTGAGATGTGGAGGATATTGGCACAGTATGAGAATGCAGAGGAATGGTGAATATTGCATGCACAAGATGCACATAAGCTATATGTACATGGTACAGAGAAGAGATGCGGCTGTTGTTGCTGTTGGTGTAGCTGTGATTGTCGTTGTTGAAGGTGATTCATGTGTGAAGAAGGAGGAGAGTGCAACAGCTGAATTGAACAGAAGAGGAATTATGCAGTGAATGGACATGGCGCACAGAGCATAAAGAGCAGAATAACAAACAACGCAAGTCATGTGTGCAGGAAGGTAGTGAGGCAGACAAAGCAACGAAATGTAGCAGAACAATGATGAGTCTGGAAAGCCACTGTTGAACATTATATCACTATAATAAGTTTCAGTAGCAAAGATTTATATTTCAGGGTTGAAGGGAGGTGCTAGGGAGGACTGTTGTCCTCATAGGTTCAAGTGGGTGATTAAACACAGGGAGTTGTAGCTTCCATCTGGTTACAGCCAGAGAAACCAGGGTGGCAGGGTGGTGCAAGGGAGAACTCTTGTTCTCTGTTATATAGGTTGGTTCCTGTATGATTGGAAGTTGTTTCTTCCATCCAGTTGGTACTGGAAACACTCAGGGAGTTGGTGCTTCCTTCTAGTCAGTGCTAGAGAAACCAGGGAGTTGGTGCTTCCTTCTAGTGGGTGCTAGAGAAAATAGAGAGTTGGTGCTCTCAGCAAGTAGCAACTTGAAAAACTGTGGTTGTAGCCTCACTATGAGTTGGTGCTCATATGTATGATAATGTAAAGAATGTAACTATTACTTATCATATAAAGAAAAAAAGGTTTTTACCATGTATGGGTTTCCTTGGGATATATTTGTCTCTGTGTTTCTCATATATGTGACTGATGCTGAATGTGCCATTGTTTATTTCCCTGCATCTTTGTGATCATCATTTAGTGTTTCTGTAAAGAGTTTAAAAGAAGCATAATTGTTTAAGCATGGTAACAACTGATTCACCCCCCTCCTCTTAGTTATGCAACAAAGACATCATGCAGGTATTTAAAAACAACTCCTCTTCTTCTTGGTATAGAAACATCATCTATTTTTTGCAACATCTTGAGTGTCCACTAGATGTGAATAAGACAAAGGACATGTCTCTAAAATTGAATGCTATCAAATTCTGCATTTCAAACCATAATTTTTATTAAAGGGATCCTGCTAGCATCCTGTTAAAATGCCTTGATAAAAATGAAGCCAAACAAGTCACAATAGAAATGCATAGATGAGTATGTGGAGCACACCAGCATTGGAATTCCATGACTCTCAAGATCGTAAGGGAAGGGTACTACTAGAACACCCTTTTCTCTGATTTATTTACTACTGTTAGGGCCTGCAATGAATGTCATAAATTTGCAGGAAAACATAAGTTTCTATCACTACCCCTAAAACCTATCATTGCCAATGGTCCATTTCAGCAATGGGGGTTAGAATTCATAGGTGAGATAAATCCACCCTCCAATGGGAAACAGAAGTGGATTTTCACCGCCACTGACTATTTCAGCAAGTGGATTGAGGTTGTGCACACCAGGAATTCCATTGACAAGGTGATCATGAATTTCCTGGAAACCAATATTTTCGCTAGATTCGACTACCCCGACAAGATTATAATAGACAATGCCCAAGCATTCAAGTCTAAAGCCATGATTGAATTTTGTGGTAGTCAGAACATTTCCTTGACACATTCCACGATCTATTACCCTAAGGGGAATGGTCTGGTAGAGTCATCAAAAACAAATCTCATCAGGATTATCAAGAAGTTGTTGACTGAAAATGATAAATCCTAGGACTCTAAACTCAAATATGATTTGTGGGCCGACATAATCAACACCAAGAAGTCTTTGGGAACCTCTCCATTTCAACTATTCTATGGTGTAGATGTTGTATTTCCCACCCAACTTGGTATTCTAGTCCTAAAATTCTTATAGGAAGAGATCGAGAAGCCAAACTACATCCAAAGGAGAATCTTCCAGATTATAGAGGTTCAAAAAAAGAGATAAGTACTGGATCAAAATACCAAAGAATACCATGGAAAGATCAAATCATCCTTTGATAAGAAAACCAATAGAGAGATATTTCAAGAAGGTGACCTGGTCTTGAGGTGGGATTCCAGAAGGGATGAGAAGTCCAAGCACAATAAGTTCGATAATCTCTGGTTTGGTCCTTTTAAGGTGGTTTAGGTTCTAGACAATAACACATTTATCTTACATAATCTAGATGATACAGAGATCGTTAGAGGCCTAGTAAATGGGCTCTTCTTGAAACACTATTTTGTCTAAAATGAGGGAGGGTCCCTCTTGTACCATAGATTCTTTCCTTTTATTTTGTGCATTTATTAGTTAGTTGTGTGTGAATAAAGACTCCATGGCCCAACAAAGGCACTGGGGTGTAGCTGCATTTTTGGATTCAATAATATGCATTGGCCGAGAGACAATGGTAGAGGTACACGACTTACATGAAGAAGCAGAGATAAGAGAAGGGAATGGCCAAGAGCATTTATTTAATTCTAAGGCACCTGATCTACTATTCCTAGCACCTCACAGGGAAGTCCTATCACCGATAGGAGCCAATGCTAAGACCTATGTATGCACCCCTGCCCCTTTCCCTCTCTATCTTTTTTGTACCTTCCTAGAAATATTTCCTCTTATGGTTGGTCAAGTTAGTTTACCATTTGTTCAATGACTTGGTTTTCCTTTTTGTCTTGCTTGACTGATTCTTTGCATAGAGTTTTTGTCTTTCTTTAAGGATAAACACATATCATGATTTGGTTCGAATTACTTGTTATCTTGTTTTCCATTAATTGAACTTACAACAGGTCGATCAAGTATGTTGTATGCGTAGGGAACAACCATGATCAAAATACACACCATTCAAAAGAAATAAATTTTGGCCTCAACTGGTGGGAATAGATAGGTTAAAATCACAATGATGGCGATCCAATAGGCCACTCAGATTGATAATTTTTGTGCATTCAGGGTATTCAACATCACACCGGGTTTAACGACAATAACAGATCTCCGAAGAGCCGAGTGTTGAAGTTCTGAAGACATGTGGCACCCCTCAATCATGAAACATGGCATCCATATGGTGTTGACATGTGGCATTCATTTCAGGCACCTTAGGGCATGTCATTCCCCCATTTACAAGTGACAAATGCCACTCTCTCTTTGAGACATGTCACTTTAGGCCCGTATTACTTCTGGAGATTTTCATGCTTCACAATCCAAAAATCCCAAAGACCGAAGTGCTGAAGCACATGAAACTCATCCTATCATGACATGTGGCACTCATTGGAATCGAAACGTGGCATCCTTCAATTATGACACATGGCACTCATCGACATTGACATGTGGCATCCCTCAGTTATGACACATGGCACTCATTTTAGGCCCTTTGTTGGTGTCATCCGCGCTATTTCCAAGTGACGATATGGCGTCCGGTCACCACGTCACTCTGGGAATTCGACTATCCAGGAAATGATCATTCTTTGCACTCTAAAACCTCTGAAACTTCGAACTGATGAACCACCAAAGCCCCGAAGTGGTGGAATGATGAATGATAAAGGTTAAAAAGGGGGTGCCAAACCAAGAATGTCGAGCTAGTTGAAGACATCCTATTGCTCATTTGACAACAACTCGGTGATAGTCCACAGGTACAGAGCAAAAAATTCAGATTCGGGCCCTGCAACACCACATCCAGGGATTTGAGAAACTACGCCCAGACTACAGAAGGAATATCATAGACTCCATAAAAAGTGCCAGATGACTTGTTTCTTCCCCCCAGGAGATAATTTGAGGAAGAATTCTTTCAACACATCCTGTCATCTCCAGTGGCCTCAAGTGGTGCACATGCATGCCAATGCTCGACACATCACTCGTTGCTGTCACTCCGAGTCAGATTTTGTCAAAGGCTCAGTGCGATTCAACTTATGCATCAGTTTGGCATTAGCAACAATTTTCAGTTATTTAAGTTGAGACATTTCAAGTTTATTCATAATAAGTGGTCATTTGTATTTGATATGAATCACGTCCCTTTTAATTAAGTTAAGTTTGAAGTATGCATCACTGCACAAAAATAGTGTTGTAGTTTAGTTAATAAGTTTACAACTATGAGCAAAATGTGAAGCCTCGGTACTATATGGACGAGAGCCTTTGCAACTCTGATAAATATGGATTTTTTGTATTTTTTGGGGGTTGAGTTTTTTGAGAATAATAGAAACAACAGAAGGGTTGGACCTGCTTAGATAATTGTAAAGTTCTCTACCTAGTGAATATATGTTGATGAAAATTGTTTTTCTTACTCAAATATGTATGTATTTAATCCGATCTTGAATGGAAATTCTGTGTTGTGTGCAAAGTAAATTTCCTAATTCTTTCAGGCACAGTTCTAGTTTATTTGTTCACTGACTATGCAACCCATTATACAACTATTGTTTAGTGAATAGATTAACTAATTGACCACCAGTTGGATGATTTGCATATATATTTTTGTCAATGTCTTAAGATATTATTTTAATTTTTTATTCTTACATAGCAAGTGATTCATTGCATTTCTTGTTGTTGTTTCCTATCTTTGTCTTTTCATATTCCCAACTTTCCATCGATATCCATACCATTAGCAAAGGAGAACCTACTTTTAGACTATGTAGCTTGTCCAACCATATTTATACCTTTGAAAACCTATCCTTAAGCTGACCAAGAAAACCAACTTATCTAAAACCAATCATTAGAAACTTGAGGTGGCCTAGCTTTTCCCTTTAGCAGGTAGGTGCAGACCCTAGGACCAACAATTAGTAAGAACATGTTGAATGGCTCACTTCCTTTCATCACTTCAGAACCTTGGTTCCTGCAACCCTTATATATGCCTCGGGTGAGACTTTAATTTTCTCCAGGTGATGCCAAAAGGGCCAGTGTCTAAGGTTTTTGTTGGTGTATTGATGATTAACCCCTGGTTGTCCCATTGCATGCCACCAAATTCTTTCATTTCCGGGACCCTTATTTGTAATTTAGGGGAATGTTTTGGAGGCTGAATAAGGAGGAGATTATAGAATGTTTGATAAGGAAGGAATGATATTTTTCCAGAGAATAGAATATGAACCCACGACTCAGTGATGAATAATAGTTGCAAAGGTATGTGTTTACTGATCTTCATGAAATCTTTTTTCATGAATTTCTGATAATTTTGACTTAATGGTTAGAAAGGCTAGTGGAGAATGTTGGAAGATATTGAGCCGAGGCTCCGAGAAACTGGACCCCTGAATTGATCAAACAATTGAATACAGTAAGTGATAAAGTTTTTTGCATAATTGATTTTTGGTTGAATAATGTACTGGGGGGTTACATTACAGAGTTTGCAATATATTGTACCCAGTCTTGTAGTGTGATTGAGAGGGAATTTTTCAAGGGTCCACATGAAATATTTTTGAATGCATTGTCTACCTAGATAAAATTGTTGTTGTGCAACAAGAATGTCATGAAGATGGAATATGACTACTAGGTGCCTTCGAACACATAGGGGGATTGGCGGATGACTAGATGATGGTCTAAGAGTGGAAGGAGAGGAAAATGATGAATGAGAAATGGATGGACTAAGGATGCTGAGAGAGGAAGACATAGGCTCAGATGGAGAGATTGGAGTATTGCACTGTGGGAAAAGGTTTAGGTATAGTAAGAAGGATATTATGGTTGAGAGAGAAGAGCAACACAAAGTATTTGAGAAAAGAGACCCCAATGTAGTGCTTTAGATCACACCATATAGAGAAAGGAAAGAGAATGAAAAGGATCCTTAGTACAATCCAACAAAATAAGGAAGTCCATCTCATATCAGAATCTGCGTTGAACCCATGACCTTGTGTGCGTCACCAAGATTTGAAGCAGAAATTGAAACTTTGTTAAGAGAAATTGTAGTTAGTGGAGGAAGTCAGAACAATAGTCAAAATAGTGGAAGTATTGCAGAGAACCAAAGTTAGTCATCATCTCCAAAGGTACTTACTACACAAAATACAATGGAAGGAATAGATAATACACTAAGAATGCTTGAATTTCAGGGAGCAGGGTCAGAGGACCTAGAGAAACATTATTTTGTATGCGATACAATATGGAATGCGAAGAATGTCCAAGATGAGGCAACAAAGATTGTGTAGTTAGCCATGATGTTCATAGTTCGTGCACTAACAGGGTAAATGAAGTATCATACTACTACACTGGTAGGACAATCTAGGATATTGGTAGAGTTTGGACAAGCCTTGTTAAAGGAGTTTCAAAAGTCAAAATCCAAGTCGTAGTATATCATAGTGCTAAAAGAAATTAAGCAAATACAGAATGATATAGTTTGGGATTACGATCAAAGGTTTAAATATGTGATGGGTAGATTAACATTTCATATTCCTGATGAAAAACATAGATAATTGTTTATTGCAGGTCTATTGTCACACATTCATTGCCCTCTAACGCAATACAAGGTCACGTTGCATCTAGAAGCATTGGAAATTGCGATGAAGTTAGGAGCATATATTGTAGGAGATGGAATATGGATGACACAAGTTCAGTCGTAGTTGGCTACAATAAGGATTCAATTGTAACAGATAACAAAGGAAAAGGAAAATTGTGAACAATTTTGATGTGCTATATGTAATATAGAAGGCCATCGTAAAGACAAATGCATAACATTTGAGTAGTAGATGGCTACATGAGAATCAAACCCATTAGTATGAGTAGAATATTGTGAAATATGCAATACATGGGGACATCATTCGACAACTTATCCATTACTGTAGAAGTACCAGAGTACACCAAGGAATTTTTTTAGTAATTTTTGTAGGTCTGTATGAAACGATGAGAAATATTGCCACGCATTTGACTTAATGAGAGAGTGCACTTCATATGCGTACAAAATCCAATAAGAAAATGAAGGAGAATAAGGAGGGGTTCCACAGTAAAATAATCTGAGGGGATTTAACCAGGGTGGATGAGGAGAATTTGATAAAGGTCGAGGATGAGGTGGATTTGGTAGAGGAGGCAAAGGACCAATCATTTGTTATAATTGAAATCAAATAGGAAATTTAGCGAGAGACTTCCTGAATCCATGCATGACGTGAATGTAATGTAGAGCATTGGAAAAAGCGACAAAATATTGTCCTCAACTGATAGATAAAATGGAAAGAAAGAGGGAACCAAAATTAGAACCAAAACTGGAATCAGAATATACAAATGATAGTGTCCAAGGAGCATGATGATCATTCCAAAGTAGTAGTCATTATGTGGAGTGGAACGAGAATCACAGTGGATGTGGACAAAAAGGGAAAGGGGATCGACCAATGGATAATGAAAGAAACTGATTCTATTTCAACATTTAATTCGTATAAAGAGAAAGAGACATATCAAAAATCTAGGAAGGAGATACTAGGATTGGACTAGATAGTATCAACGTAAAATATTCCACCATTATATGATTTTTCATCAATCTATGATAGTACCATTCCATAAAGGTCAATTGAGAAGTTAATCACTTTGAATTATTTTCTAAATGTTTGTTTAGATTTGATGAAGGAAAAAACAACATTAAAGACACTACTTGGGATGATAGATCAGTGTACCCAATACAAAGAAATACCTACAACAAATAGAGTAGTGAACCAAGTATTATGCAAGAAGAGGAAAAAAAAAGAATTCAGATTGATTACACAGATAGGAGATTATGACATGGATAATGTCATCTTGGACTTAGGATCGGATGTAAATGTTATTCCAATACAAATGTGGGAAGTGATGGGGAAATCAAATTTAATTTGGTAGACTATTTAGTTGAGGTTGGAAAACCAACATAAGATAATACCAATCAAGAGACCAGTAGGAGCACCTATTAACATAGATGGAGTACACAACATAAACGACTTTGAGGTCATTGATATTGTGGATAACAATCAACCATATCTAGCCTTGCTTGGACTGGATTAGGCCTTTGAAAATTAGACGATTATTAACTTGAAGAAGAGAGAAATGATTTTTGAAGGAGAAGGCTTAAAGGTCACTGCGCCATTATACCCCAAAGAAGAAATAAGGTATATGGAACCCGTGAGAAAATAAATTGATAACCTGTATAATATGACCGTGTGAATGGATGACTATATAAATCCCATTGCATATGGTGCTCTTAGTTGGAGAAGCATTATCTCTTGTGTGTCATATTTAGAGAAAGGACTTGAACATTGGTAACATAGGTTGCATGAAGTATCGACCAAAATATGTGCTCGTATTACTCGCTCTTTGCATTGGATTGGAACAAAGGTACGTGATGCGCCAAGGTTTGATGGAGTAAATGAAATAAGTTCATTTGTAAGAGAATTTGAGTTGTAGATACCCGAACAATAAAGATTTTTGACATTAGATGTTTCACTAAGAGCCACCCCAACGAGATGGTGGGCTACACACAAGGAAGGAATAAGGGATTGACAACACTGTAAAAGGTTGATGCATATTATATTTGGAACAAAAGGTGAAGAAATAACAAAGAAGTATACATGGATGAGCAGTTTGAAGGATCATATTGCACAATGTATGGTGATTTGAAGACATGTGTCAAAGAAGGAATGGATGCACATGTTCATACATACACTTGAGAGGGTTCCTAAGAACTGGTATCTAGAAATAGAAGTGCACAAAGGGACAATAGATTGGGAATAACTCACCCAAAATTTTAAGGTAACATTTAATTTTGAAGCTAAGTCACCCTTAGTAGATGTAGCTTTGCAAGTCATTAGAAGTATGATTTTTATGGAAGAAGTTCAGATAGAAATAGTACCTGCGTGTATTGCGCATAAAGGATCTACGACAGTCCATGAAACACTATAATGTTACAATGTTACTGAAGAGGATCAAGAGGAAGAACACCCAAGAAATGTGCAGGTACTAGAGACTAAAAGGGAGAGCATAGTAGTATGTCTATAAATCGAATCCGATGCATATGCGAAGCCATTAAGATTGCACAAAGTGAATATTGGCATCAAAGAGAAACCTAAGTTTGCGAATATTGGTGACTATTGGAATGATGAGACTGTTGAAAAGATTGCAAACTTACTACACAAATATCAAGATCTCTTTCCGACAACATTTTCAAAGATGAAGGGGATAGATGGGGAATTAGGATAGATGAAGATCCCATTAAAACCAGATGCTAAGACAGTAAGACAAAAAACTTGCAGATTGAATCCAAAATACAAGGAAAAAGTGGAAGCCAAGCTTGACAAAATGATAGAAGCTGGTATCATTGATCCCATTGCAAAATCTAAAAGGATAAGCCCAATGGTAGTTCAAGATAAGAAAATAGGGGGCATTAGAATTTGTGTAGACCTAAGGAATATGAATGATGCCTATTTACATGACCCTTTTCTAACCCCCTTTATAGACGAAGTGTTAGAAAACATAGGGGGGAAGGAGGCCTACTTGTTCACTAATGGATTTTTAGGATATCATCAGATAAATATTGCACCCGAAGATTGTTGGATTACTGAGAGGGGGGGGTGAAACAATAATATTTATTTTTAATCCGTTTTAACCATAGTGTATATAAGTGTTATTAACCTTATGAAAAATTTACCAATATCATTCAATAAGTACAGAATAAATAAACCATAAACAATGAACAATCATACACATACACAGTACACCAATATTTTTTCGTGGAAACCCACTGCGGGAGAAAGCCACATAATTATTTTTCTTATATGTCTTTAAGAAGTACCTTCATTGGAAGAAACAAATTCCTTTGTTTTCCATCTCCAACTGGAAGGAGGCTCCAACCCCCTATATTCTCAGGCTACAATTCGAGGGAATCTCCAACTCCCCAATTCTTTGGATCCAACCAGAAGGAGGCTACAACCCTGTATGTTCTTCGGCTACAACCACCTATCCTTTCCCTATCCAACCACCCTAAAGTATAAGTTCCAAATGTAGACAAGCTGTCACTGTTAATGAATCAACTCTCTCACTGTCACAACTGTCACTGATATCCTGTTCCAACCTGTACCAATCTTCTTCAAAATTTCCTGCAGATCCACGACTTTTCTATTCCGCAACATGCAAATGTTTGCACCTTTCCTTACTGCAACTTGCGGGTATCTATGCCTATGTTTGCTGCAACTCACAGACTAGCACAAATTTTTTCTAGTATCACAAATTTTGTCTCTGTCACTCTGTCTGTGTCCCTATTTCAGCCTCTGTGACTGTTCGATTACTCTGTATCTACTCATAAAATGGATGATCTAATAGAAATAATACTCATCCAATATCCACGTAGATCTAACATAATCATATACTAGGTTCATATATATGTCTCACTGAGCTCATGTGATATAAGAACCTCTTACATTAACCATACATCAAACCCTCATTGTTATGCGAATCCAACCAGTACTATGTCTCAACCGTAAACTCCCAAACATGTACCACTCAATCATATACCAAAAACACTAACAATTATTCTCTCAATGCACTACAAGATATATTAATAAATCAAACTAGGTGCACCAACAAGGTACTTCACATATCTATACTTCACCTCTATATATCTTCCTTATGCAACATATATCATACAACCAATGATATCCCAAAGGCATATACTAACCCTCATATGACCATACCTCAAGCTATCACAAATATCCAATCATGTAACATACTTTTTTGATCCTATAGATTGATATGTCGTACCTGAATACTGTCACACCTTCCTGTAGCCACTTCTCAGTTCTACAACTTGTCACTGATGATATATCATATCTTCTTTTTCATATTTGGCAATAGATCCATGCTTTGTATTAAGCAAACCCATGGGTATCTTCTCTTTGTGCCATTGTGGCCTGTGGATGTTTGCACTCTTCTAGTACTGCAATTTGCAGATGTCTTCAGTAAAACCCTAGTTCAGTACCCAAAGTCTCAACCCTTCGAGCCTGCAACTTTGTCACTACTTGAGACTCACTACTATATATTTTTCAGTAATACCTTCCCATAAAATTTCAAAAAATATATATTCAATGTCCTCACATTAGGTGCTAATGGGAGACCCTTCCTCTCTTATTTATACTCTCCAAGTAGCTTCCTTTAGGGGTTAAATTCAAACTATTTTACCCAACTTCCCTCTTTTAGAGCTAACCCACTTTTAACTACTTTTCCCACTTGCAACCACTTTACCATAAAAAGTAAACTCACCATTTATTGTTGCATCTAAATTACTTTTAATTATTTTCTTATAACAACAACTTTAAGCATGATTAACTCCTAATCACAAACACTTTGACTAGTAATCTTCTTCTAGGAGCTTCTAGAATATTTGACATCTTTGACCTTATAGGGGTGTCTAGATGACTCATGATGGTTCTCCAACTTCACTAAGCCATATATCCTCAACCGTGAGGAACTACATGATGTTCCACATATCACCGGAAATGACATGACATGTACTATCCATATATGATAGTATTTATTGCAATTTCATTGATCTTCATTACATAATTACTCAGAAAAAAATGAGTCCATTAACCACACTTAAAGGGGCTACCAAAAGTTTCTATTGGAGTTGCTTCAAGGGTTGACATCAATGAAAACCAACCCAATTAATCAACAATATACCCATTTGTCATTTATGGCAACACATTGATGCAATACTAAATTCATGACACTCATTCTCCCCCTGTGACCATCGTTCCCCTTGGAATCATGTCTATGTGTTGTATCTCAATGCATTTGATAAATCTCTCCCCCTTTGACATCAATGGCAAAGGTAAATTCCCATCAGGGCCACTCCCCCTGATCAAACTCTCCTTTGGGAATGCTCCCTTATCTGCATTGTCCTCTATCCTCTTCATGGTGCTTCCTCATGTAAATCTATGACATATAATAATAGCCTTCAATAATCATTGTGGGGCAGAAACTATGCCAAGTTTCAGGTGAAGATACTCAAAATCTTACCTTGGAAGTGGTTTTATGAAAATGTTTGCAACCTATTCTTTGGTCCCAACATACTCAACTCAAATGTTCTTCTTTGCAAGTTGTTCCCGCAGAAAATGAAACTTGATCAGAATGTGCTTCGTCTTGGAGTGCATCATGTATATTTTAACATTTCACAATTATTTACTACAAATATATTTTCCATAAAAGAACAAAAGATATACAATGGAAAATACACACATTACACACAGATTTTTCTCATGGAAACCCAAACCAGGAAAACCAACATATTCTATATTCATTCACATCATACATTGTTTACAATACAATATACATATAGGATCCATCGACATCCAAAGCCTTAATCCAATGACCTCGATTAGTCAAAAACCCTAATTCCTTGACGAGAAATAGAAAACCATTGGAAAAAAACCATGTGTCGAAAAACTGCCCAACAATGGACACAAAAATCGAGGTGACACGAAAAATTGAGGAAAAAAGGTGACACGTTTATTGAGGTAAAAAAATTGTCTAGTCATGCAAAGAATATAACACATACCCAACAATATCCCACTTATTTTTTTATTTGCATATAGGGGGTTATAGGGTTACATAGTCAACAATCCAGAGAAACAATTCCCATAGATCCTCTACACCAAGAGAAATTCTCAGTGCTCACAGATTTTGTTAATGAATCTGTAACATTCTTCAAAGTGTCCACCTACATCAGCAACACTTTGTTTTTTTCAACCATGTCTCTCACAAAGTGATACTGAACATCAATATTCTTTGTCTTTGAATGATAATCCAGGTTCTTTTCCAGAAAAATTGCACTCTTATTGTCACAATCTATCCTTACAGTATGTAGTTGAAAGTGCCACTACATACTGTGTTTTTCTCATCCAAATGATTGTTCCTCCAAACAGGTTAAACACATACCCTCTTGTATATCTCCTACGATCCATATCTCCAGCCCAATCTACATACACAAATCCATGTATGTCCAACAATTTATCGAATCCTAGTCTTCCTTGGTAACACAATCCATAGCTAGAAGTGCCACACAAATACCTAAAAACCTTCTTTATTGCTATCCAATGCTCCTTCCCTAGTTTTGACATATACCTGCTCAAAATTCCCACTGCATATGCAATGTACGGTCTAGTACATACCATTGCATACATAAAAATGCCAACTACACTCGCATATGGAACATGAAATATGTACTCCTCTTCCCGTGTCTTGGGACACTGTTCTGTAAATAACTTTACACCAACAGGAATAATGACCTTGACCGGTTTACATACCTACATATTAAACCTTTGCAATATTGTCTCCACTTATTTTCTCTAATTTAACCTTAGTTTCCTATTTTTCCGATCTCTTTTAATTTCCATGCTCAAAATGAAATTTGCAGTACCAAGATCCTTCATGTGAAATTTAGACAACTGAGTTTTCACATCCTGGATAATTTCCTTGTTGTTTCCTATCAGCAACATGTCATCCACATACAAGACCAAATAAATCAAATGAACACTAATTAATTTAAAATACACATAGTGATCCTCTTTGCTTGTTGTGAAGCCAAGTCCCATCATATAAGTATCAAATTTTTGATACCACATCCTTGGTGATTGTTTTAAACCATACAAGGAATTTTCAACTTGCATACCAGCTCCTTCTTTCCCTTCACAACAGATTTCTGGCTGCTTCATACAGTTTATTCTTCCAGATCCCCATGTAGGAATGTTGTCTTCACATCCATCTGTTCTACTTTAAAATAAAATGAAACAAAAACAAATAACATAAATATAACATAAGTTAACTTGGCAATAGGAGAAAAATATCACCAAAATAAATTCCCTCAACCTGGGAATAACCATTTGCTACTAACCAAAATTTGTATTTCTCCACTTTGCCTTCTGCATTTAGCTTCTTTTTAAATACCCATTTTCCTCCAATGGAATTTCTTCCAATCGACAAATCCAATATATCCCATGCCTCATTCTTATCCAAGGATGCCATTTCTTCATCCATGGCCTTTTTCTAGAGTTTTCCATCCTTTGAATCCACTGCCTCCCTGATAGTTCTAAGATCATCATTAGTAATAGACAAAGAAAAATTTGAACTAAAATCAAGTGGAGTATACTGTTGTAGGAAAATCTCCCTGCAGACAGGTAGATCACCTCTAGAGCTTGACCTTAACCCTAGACAGAAAAGTGCTTAACATGGACACTGAATTCCTTTCAAATCTATCTAAACTAACACATGAGAAGGAAGGATGACAGAGGTACCTTTTTATCGACGTTTTTCCCTGCACACTCCTGGTTGTGCTTCGATCCTTTGCTCCTCGCTGGATCCTGTGGACCAAACATGATACAACAACTTCCTACTCTATTGATATTAGCTTGAAAACAGATCTATCAAATAGTGATAAGTTCATGTTGCATTAGACACAAACTAGAAAGAAGCAGGCCAAGCGTGTCATATTGATGAGAATAACGACAACAATACTTACAATCGTAGATGCGAATGCAACAACTTCGTCAAGTCCTCTTCGTCTAACCCTTGCTTGAAAGATCCACAACCTGGATAACAACAGCTTCACTGATCACTTTCCTCTGGCTGACTGTGAGTTTTCTCCAAGATCATAAGTTTCATAACTTCAGTTCTTCCCCCCTTTCCACCATCATAGAGCCTGTTTATATAGGTTAAGAGGAGCTTAACCTCTTGAGTTATATTTAGAACAAGTTGGGAACCTTCTCCTTAGATCATAGATCTCTTAATGAAACCAATAATTCGAGCACAACTGCCTTCTAATATCGAAAGATCCTCCCCTTATTCTCCTCAATGGGTGAACTACTGACTTAGATTAGGCAGCGCTCCCTTAGAAGGGGCATCAGAGCGTTGTAGCGCTCCTTGGTTAGCTTTAGGGAAGTGCCAACGCTCTTAGGATGGGCAACGCTCCTTCAAAAGGGGCTGGGGAGCGTTATAACGCTCCCTGAAGCCTTGTAGGGGAGTGCCAACGCTTCTGGAGCTGCAGTAGGGGAGCGCTCCCCCTCAAAACCTTTGTTTCAGGGTTCCTTTCAGGTGTCAAGAGTTATTTGACTTCAGTAAACTAGTTCTCCTCCTTCAACTCAGTCATGTGAGATGTTATAAGTGCTTCCTTAGTGTCGTTATCATGACAGTATGTCTGAACATCGTTTGCGACACTAGTGACCAACTTGCAACACTTGCGAAAGTTGTAGGGAAGATGCGACACTTACGAAAATTGAGAAGGACATGCGACACTTATCCAGCTGAGCAATTTTGACGTGTAACATATAACTTTCCAGTTTCCTTCTTTCTTGAATCAATCTCCTCAATACTGGAGTATGAGGATCTTCTTCTTTTGATTCATGTTCTTCTGTAGAGTTTGGTTCATCATCCTTATCCTGTTTAACAACATATTTTATTTCTCTAAATACCACATCTCGGCTATACACAACCTTCTTAGTTTTTGGGTTTCAAAGATTATAACCTATAAGATAATCTTTATACCCAATAAATATACACTTTTCATCCTTCTTATCTAGCTTACTCTTGTTTTTCATTGGAACATGAACATATGCCTCATAGCCAAAGACCTTGAGATGTGTGAGAGAAGGTCACTTACCAGTCCATACCTCTTGTGGAGCCTTTTCATATAGTGCCAACAAGGGTGATATATTGACCAGGTAACATACCATACCCACTACCTCTGCCTAGAATTCTTTCCCTAACCTGGGACCACATAACATACACCGTGATTTTCTCATGAGTGTCATGTTCATCCTTTCTGCGGCTCCATTCTACTAAAGTGTATATGGATTAGTCTTCTTCCTTGATATACCACACTTCTTACATAATTCTTCAAATTCATTCCCATAGAACTCTCGACCATTATCTATCCTCAACACCTTAATTTGTTTCTTTGTTTGATTCTCAACAAGATCCTTAAACCATTTAAACCTGTCAAATACTTCATATTTCTTCCTGATAAAATATATCCAAGTAGTCCTCTAGAAGTCATCTATAAATGAGACATACTACACATATTTTTTGAATGATGGAACCGACACAGGTCCAAACACATCACTGTGAACTAGCTGTAAAATTCCTTCTACCGTCGTTGCACCATAGGGGAATCTTACTCGATTATGCTTCCCATATACAAAATTTTCAAAAAAATAAAAATCTAGAGAGCAATTAGACATACCATCAGCCATACCTTTGTCTTATAGTAGTTGAAGACCCTTCTCTTTGATATTCCCTAGTCTTTGATGCCACAACATAACCTTTTCTTCAATATTCCCCAGTCTTTGATGCCACTATAGGAGTTTTTTCTTCTTTTGCTCCAATATCGGGAAAAATGGAACTATTACACTCATAACTAATAGTGATTCCTTGTAGCTTATACAGAGTTCCAATCCGAACTGTCTTTAGCAATGCCATTTCTCCTCAAGCCATCATGTAGGTTTGTTTTTCAAATACTGTTTTTACCCCTACATCGCCCATTTTACTTAAATAATTTTTTTTGCCATTCCTAGGATGTGCATAAAACTAAGTAGTTTTCTAATCCTTCCATCTATGATCCTCAACTTGAATTTTGCTCGTCCTATGATTCTAGTTGTCGAGTCATCACCTAGGAAAACATTATCTTCATCATATCTTTCATATTCACAGAACCACTCCCTGTGGGAAGTCATATATATGAAAGGATGAACCTGAGTCAACCAACCATGCCTCATGATCTGCATGTGTTCTTGAAGAAGCCAAGTACACATCCCCTCCTTCTTCCTTGGAGGTCTTTTCTTCTGTAGAAGGAGCTTCTTTAGGTCACATATTTTTCTCAACTTTCGATCTACATTGCTTCTTGTAGTGCCCTTCTTTTCCACATATCTAGCATACATTTACAAACTTTTTGGGATATTTAGAACTACCATTAGACTTAGATCTCCCACTTGAGGACTTATATCTATTTCTTTCCTGGGAGCATCCTGTTGCAAATAATGGATCTTTGCTATGTCCTTCCATGTTCTTTCATCTCATCTCCTCTGACAATAAGGATGAGACCACTTAATAAAAAATCAAGGAAGTTGTATTAATACCTATGGCTATAACCAGACTATCCCACGAGTCTAGTAAAGAGCACAGTAAACTGATACACTTATCTTCATCTGAAATTTTAATCTCAACATATACTAACTAACTTACTTATTATAGTATTGAAGGCGTTCAAATTCTCTTCCACTGAGTCTTCATCTCTCATCCTTAGGTTATATAACTTCTTTCTCAGGAATAGTTTATTTACTAGGGACTTAGACTGATACAACTTCCAACAATTATCCAATAAATCCTTGGTTGTAGCTTCCTATGACACATTCAATAATACTGAATCTGAGAGACATAGTTAGATTGTGCTCTTCGCCTTCCAATCCAACTTTTTCTAGTCATGTTTTGAAGTTCTTATAGGTGCAGTACTTGGATCCACAACGATCCACTGATCTCTGTCCACCAACAAATATTCTATCTTGAACTTCCATAACTCAAAATTTTTCTCATTAAAATTCTTAATCTCCATTTTCGAACTGCTCTCCATTTCTCTTCACCAGAAGAATCAATACCGCATATCTCACACTATAACAAGTATTATCATAGTCTCGAGCCAAACCCTTGACCACAAAGGTGTCCCCTTGAAGCCAATAATTACTCTGATACCAAATGTAGATTTTAACCTTGTACAATTATTTACTGCAAACATATTTTCAGTAAAAGAAAAGAAAAGATACAATGTAAAATACACACATTACATAGATGTTTTTCCCCTGGAAACTCAAACCAAGAAAACCAACATATTCTATATTCATTCACATCATACATTGTTTACAATACAATATACATATAGGAGCCATCGACATACAAAACCCTAATCCAATGACTTGGATTAGTAAAAAAACCTTATTCCTTAATCGGAAATATAAAACCATCGACAAAAAACCATGTGCCGAAAAACCTCCCAACAATGGACACATAAATTGAGGTGACATGAAAATCGAGGAAAAAAGGAGACACATTTCCAGAGGAAATTTTTATTTTAGTGGAAATAATATAACACATACCCAACACATCACTGGATTCTTTGAGATACTAATGGCACTTGTGTTAACACAAAAATTTAGAATGGGCTCATTGTTGGAAGATTGGTTGTTGTCATTGATGTCAACCCTAATAATGGGTTTTGGACCGCAAGATTGATGAAGGTATTTGGACATGAAGGAAAATGCACATGCAGATACAAAACCCATGGATGGACAATATACATCATTTTTTTTCCGGTGGTATGTGGCACGTCACTTGGATCCTCATGGTTGAGGAGAAATGAATTTTTGAAGATGACAAAGTGAATTGAAGAAGGAAGTAGATGTAGGCCCTGAAGATAATTAAAGAAAAGAATTACAAAATAAGAAAGTGTCAGGTCGACCCTAATGTTAAAAGGAAGTGACATAAATGGTATAAATAAACATCATTATACATTCATTTGATACAAGTCGAACTTCAGAGGTAATAAGAAGAAAAGAAGGTCGTATTTCAAGGGAGGATGAAGTCTTTTGGTGATGTGTTCTAAGGTATGTTATTTTTCAGGTCATTTTACCATTTTTTCTATAACTTTTTTCTAGAATGATTCAGATGGTGAAATCTCTATGGTGTTGATAAAACATATCAAGGTACCTCTGGTAAAAGGTTCATCTCTTTATTCGTTACAATTATCGAGATACACTCTGTGGAAGATAGGGTTTGTGACAAGTCCTGAAGCTAGTCAATAAATAGGTGTTCTGGGTAAAACAATCATAAATTCTTCATGCAGAATCCAAATGAAGTGGGCCCACTTCCATTGGAAAGAGTACGAACTGTAGTTTTTTTTGTGTGAGTTTCAGAATCAGATGTTAAATATTGAGGGTGGGTTATGCTATACAATTTGGATCTTCTGAATAGACCAGAATTGAATAAAGTCTACCATTCTTTCTATAACCTCTTTATGGGGAGGATTCAAGGAGTGAAAATTGGAGGAGTTTCAGAGAATACATTGAGTAATATTATCTATAGGATAAGAGTACTCCAAGAATTGAAGAATTGCAGAAATTGAAGAATTATCAGGAAACATTATCGGGTTCTATGTGATGATTGGTTGATGGTGATGATTTAATGTAAAGTTTTATTATCTCTCATATATTCTTGGGTGGAAGGAAGGGGCAAGGATGGAGAGTTAAACTCTCTCTTGATATTGGAGGATTGTATCTTCCTNGGTGGTATGTGGCACGTCACTTGGATCCTCATGGTTGAGGAGAAATGAATTTTTGAAGATGACAAAGTGAATTGAAGAAGGAAGTAGATGTAGGCCCTGAAGATAATTAAAGAAAAGAATTACAAAATAAGAAAGTGTCAGGTCGACCCTAATGTTAAAAGGAAGTGACATAAATGGTATAAATAAACATCATTATACATTCATTTGATACAAGTCGAACTTCAGAGGTAATAAGAAGAAAAGAAGGTCGTATTTCAAGGGAGGATGAAGTCTTTTGGTGATGTGTTCTAAGGTATGTTATTTTTCAGGTCATTTTACCATTTTTTCTATAACTTTTTTCTAGAATGATTCAGATGGTGAAATCTCTATGGTGTTGATAAAACATATCAAGGTACCTCTGGTAAAAGGTTCATCTCTTTATTCGTTACAATTATCGAGATACACTCTGTGGAAGATAGGGTTTGTGACAAGTCCTGAAGCTAGTCAATAAATAGGTGTTCTGGGTAAAACAATCATAAATTCTTCATGCAGAATCCAAATGAAGTGGGCCCACTTCCATTGGAAAGAGTACGAACTGTAGTTTTTTTTGTGTGAGTTTCAGAATCAGATGTTAAATATTGAGGGTGGGTTATGCTATACAATTTGGATCTTCTGAATAGACCAGAATTGAATAAAGTCTACCATTCTTTCTATAACCTCTTTATGGGGAGGATTCAAGGAGTGAAAATTGGAGGAGTTTCAGAGAATACATTGAGTAATATTATCTATAGGATAAGAGTACTCCAAGAATTGAAGAATTGCAGAAATTGAAGAATTATCAGGAAACATTATCGGGTTCTATGTGATGATTGGTTGATGGTGATGATTTAATGTAAAGTTTTATTATCTCTCATATATTCTTGGGTGGAAGGAAGGGGCAAGGATGGAGAGTTAAACTCTCTCTTGATATTGGAGGATTGTATCTTCCTCTTGGAGGTTTATCCCTCCCTCTATATTTGGAAGCTATAGCTACCTTTGGAAGTCATTACTTCCCTTGAACAAAAAATATTGATTATTTCTCATATATTGTGCATGGTGCAACTCTTATATTATTGTTTATTGATCATTGGATATAATTGAATGGTTTAAGTATAAGTTGAAAAAGGTTTTAAAATTATACTTGATACTGATTCACCCTCCTCTCAGTATCAACACTCATCATAAAATGTAGACTTCTTCCTCTAGATCTTCATGTAGGAACGCTGATTTTACGTCCACATGATACACTTTAATATTCTTTAAGAACGAATAAGAGAGAATCAATTTTATTGCTTCCATTCTAGAAACTAGGGAACACATCTCTTCAATGCCTATACCTTCAACTTGAGTGTATCCTTTACATACCAATATTTCTTTGTTCCTAGTAACCTGTCCATATTCGTTCAATTTGTTTATGAAGACCCACATTGTACCGATCACATTAATTTTCCCGGGCCTTGGAACCAGTTCCCAAGTTTCATTTTTCTCTATTTGATCTAACTCTTCATCCATGGATTTGATCCAAAATTCATCCTTGCTGGCTTATTCAAAACTTCTTGTCTCAATTGTTGACAATAGTGCTAGGTGCAATTGTTCCGGTGAATGGATTCTTCTTCTACTTTCAACTCCTGCATATTTGCTCTCGATAACTGGACCTGATAGATGATTCTTTTGTATTCTTTTGCTAGGTGTCTTTGGAGATACTTGAATATCTTGTTGTTCTTTATTTTCTTCTTCTTATTCTTCTTCCTCTTTTAATACTTCTTCTTCCTTTAATTTTTCTTCGTGAACCTGTTGCATTGAATCCTTTCCTTCTTCTTTTATCCTTTGTTCACCTGTCTCATCAAATGTCACACTGATGATTTCCAAAATTTTGTTGAGCCTTATATTGAATCATTTGTATGCTTTTCTTGTGCTTGAGTACCCAACAAGTATACCTTTGTGAACATGAGAATCAAACTTTTCCATTTTTCCATATTCTCTTGTAATGTATCTTTTTCTTCCAAACACTCTGAAATGCTTCACATTTGCTAGTATTCCTTTCCATATCTCATAAGGATTTTTATAACTATTGTTTTTGAGCATTCCTCTTTTTTTTAATGTGAATGGTTGTATTCATTGCTTGTGCCCAAAATATGTCTACCAACTTGGAATCCATTAACATAGTTCGAGCCTTCTTGTACTATCCTGTTCTTCCTTTCGACGACTCCATTTTTTTTTTGGTGTCCTGGAAACAAAGAATTTCCTCTTTATCCTAGCTTACTATAGAAGTCCATAAATTCCTTTGAAGTAAACTCTCCTCCATTGTCTAATCTTAGACACTTTTTTTTCAAATCTATTTCATTTTCAACCATCTCCTTGTACATTTTGAAGTTCTCGAATGCATCTAACTTCTTCCTGAGAAAAAAACCTATAGTCATTATTGTATAATCATCAACTAATGACACAGACCACACCCTCTGCCTCGACAAAGACCTCTGCGTTGACCTCCCGATCTTAAGGATCGTTCTAATTCTAACTTCTGAGCCAGAGTGGCTCCTTCGATTCTCCCTGGAATCTTTGTTAAATATGACCCACAGGTATTTTTCGGCACCTTACAACCTTATGGTCCAGTCTCTTCTCCGTTCACCACAGAAAGTCACAATCGGGTTTCGGGGTTTTCAAAATCCCGATGTCACGAACCTTTGGTTCCCGATTTCCCGATCTCTGCTTTCTCGATATGCTCCCCTTTTTGCTTTAGCCCCTCCTGAGCTTCTCACAACTTCGAGCCTTAAAGAGGATTCTTGCACGTACTCCTTGCGACAGACATTCAACCACCTCCAAGGGTTGAATCCTTTCGACCCTGCGCACCCCTGCAACAGCAGTCCCTTGACATCTTACTCAGGTTCACAACCCTGAGCTTGGCTTGTCCTGCGCACTCCTTGCATGACTCCTATGCCCAACTGCACTTGTGCGGAAATGAGAACAAATGCTACCTATTTGAACCCTCTGTCAACGCACTCCTTGCAGACACTTCGACTGCACTCCTTGCAGGAATCCTTAGGCTCAGATGTAGAAACAATTGAAACTCATTCTCAATTCTCTTCATCCTTCAAACTCAAAGCATGAAATCACATACATAGCATATAAAGCAAATGTATAACAGGAAGCAAACATTCATGAGCATAACATCAATACACAGAGAACAACACAAACCATGAATTTGAACCAATTCTTTCTATTAATTCAAATGTCTGTACATGGGTGTTCTTACACAACTCTCTGCATGCTCTTACTCTTCCTCCTTCTGAATAATGTTACAATGCACAATGAGGGTGTCTATATCCCGTTTCCCCTCTTGCGCTCTCAAACTTTCTAATCTAGAATTAAATTCTATCTACCTGCATTAACTATCTTAAATGCCTCCTACCTACTAAGGACGAGAGCTAAAGGCTCAAGGTCTAATTACATTATACAAAAAGGCACTCCCTCTTAATGGCTTCATTTAAGATTGCGCATCAACGTCAAGGAAATTTTAAAATTTGTGCTGGCTTGTCCAACTGTCCACTTGCATTCGCGCTGGCTCGTTTGATGTGCTGGCGATGCTCCTGCATCATACTCCCTCGCTTGAAAAATTTCATGGGCTCCTGTCGATGAGCTCCTGCACGGTCTGTCCATGCTTCTGTATCTTCGCTTCGGTCTCCCAGCTCACATCTTTAACTGGATGTCCCTTCCACTTGACCAAGTATTCAAAGTATTTCTTTCGTCTGGTCTTCTTGCTTATTCTCGTCTCCAGTATGCTTTCTATTTGTGGCTTCTCTGCAACTGGCATTTGATTTTTCCACTGAACCTCTGACTATTCATCACTTGTTCCTGCTTCCTCAGCTTTGTATGGGTATAAATCTGAGACATTGAATATCGGAGAAATTCCGATCCCATCTGGTAATTCAATCTCATAAGAATTTGCCCCAAATTTCTTCAAGACCCTACATGGCCCGATTTTCTTCTTCTTCAATTTATTATATGTTCCTCTCGGGAACCTTTCCTTTCTCAAATGTACCAGAATCAAATCACCAACTTCAAACTAAAGTTGTATTCTGTGTTGGTCTGCTCTATGCTTGTACTCCTAATTTGAATTATGCAATCGCTCCTTCACTCGGCTGTGAAGTTCCTTCATCGCTTCTACGAAATCTTCTACACTAGCACTCCTAGTTGCATTCTGTTATGAATCCATCAATTCAGAAATTCCCCTTGGCTGTATGCCATAAACAATATGAAATGGACTCTGTCCTGTACTTCTTTTCACTGAGTCGTTATACGCAAACTCTTCCTGTGGTAATATATTATCCCACTGGTTGTGGTGTTCGGTTACCAGGCTTCTCAACAAGTCTCCCAGACTTCTATTCACCACTTCTGTCTACCCATCCATCTGAGGATAATAATATGAACTAAACAAAAAGTTAGTTCCTAGCTTCTTCCATAAGGTCCTCCAAAAATGCCCTATGAACTTCGTATCTCTATCCGAAACTATACTCCTTAGTAAACCGTGAAGTTGAATGACTTCTTTGAAAAATAGGTTCACAATGTGAGTTGCGTCACTGGTTTTCTGACATGGAATGAAGTGTGCCATTTTGGAAAATCTATCCACCACCACAAAGATTGAATCAAAGCCTCTTTGCGTTCTTGGCAACCCTAATATAAAATCCATGCTAATTGCATCCCACGGCCTTTCTGGTATGGGCAACGGTTGATAAAATCCTGCATTCTGTCTCCTTCCCTTCGAATGCTGGCAAATTCTACATCTGTTTACAAATCTCTTGACATCTGATTGCATTCCTGGCCAAAAATATGACTCATTTAGCTTCGTGAAGGTTTTGTCATGACCGAAATGTCCGACCAATCCTCCACTATGTTTCTCCTTTAGCAGATTGTCCCTCCTAGAGATTTTTCGAATACAAAGCTGATTGCCCTTAAACAACAATCCTTCCTGGATCATGTATTCTGTCCATTGGATCCTACCTCTGAGAAATGGATTCTTAGCTGCTTCATATGCCTCTTGAAAATCTGGATCATCTGCGTACATGTCCCTGAGATCATCAAAACCCAACGTCTTGAATTTGAACTCCTGCAACAACAAACACTTTCTGCTCAAAGCATCAACAACTTTGTTAGCAGTACCAGAAATATGTTTAATCACAAAAGTGAAATTTTGCATATATTCAACCCATTTTACATGTCTCTGATTCAACTTCTCCTGTTGAGTGACAAACTGTAGTGCATGATTGTCACTATATAAGACAAATTCTTTCGGGATCAAATAATGCCTCCATTTCTTCAACGTCTGTATGATAGCATAAAACTCCTTATTGTAAGTGGAGTACTTCACTTTATCTTCATTCAGATTCTCGCTGAGGTATGCTATTGGCCTATCTTCTTGACTCAATACTGCCCCTATTGTGAATCCACTTGCATCGTACTTTACTTGAAATGTCTTTTGAAAATTAGGCAACACCAGAATTGGTTGTTCCGTAGTTTTCCTTTTCAACAGGTTAAAACTCTTCTCAGCTTCTTCAGTCCAGTGAAAAGATTTGTGTATTTTCTTCACTGTATCCATCATTGCTGTGCTAATTCCACTGAAATTCCTAATGAAATTTTGGTAGAAACTATCCAACCCGTGAAAATTTCTCACCTGAAAAATATTCTTCGGTGATGGCCAATTCTTGATCACTTCCACCTTATCTAGATCCATCCTCAACTCATTTACAGAAATAACAAATCCCAAGTAAATGAGATCTGTCTTCATGAACGAGGATTTCTTCATGTTTATGATCAACTTCTCTTGCTGTAATCTCTTCATCACTGTAGCCAAATGCTTCAGATGCTCTGCCACTGATTCACTGTAAATCAATATGTCATCCAGATACACAATGACAAATTTTCCGATGAAATCCTTCAGGACTTCATTCATCAACCTCATAAAGGTACTTGGTGCATTTGTTAAACCAAACGGCATAACAAGCCATTCATACAACCCCTCGTTTGTTTTGAAGGCTGTCTTCCACTCATCACCCTCTCTCATGCAAATCTGATGATATCCGCTTTTCAAATCAATCTTCGAAAAGAAATTTGCTCCACTCAAGCAATCCATCAAATCATCCATTCTTGGCAATGGGAATCTATACCTGATGGTTATCTTATTAATCGCCCTTGAATCAATACACATACTCCAGCCTCCATCTTTCTTCGGACTGAGTACTATCGGAACAACACATGGACTCAAGCTTTCTCTGACCAAACCTTTGTCCAACAACTCTTGGACTTGTCTTTTTATCTCTTCATTCTCTTGCGGCGTCAATCTGTACACAGCTTTGTTTGTCAAACTGGCTCCTGGTATGAGATCAATATGGTGACTCACACTTCGAGTCAGTGGCAACGATTGATGTAATTTGTCCACTACTATATCAACGAACTCTTCCAGTAGTTCATGAGTTTCTTCGGGTAAATCATCTACCCTTGTGCTGGTCAAAACAATCTTCGGTTTCCTGACCACAAAGAATTGCGGTTCCTCCTTCTTAACTTCTGTAAGAAGTTCCTTCCCACTCATGAGAAGTACAGTGTTGCTTACTTCCGGTTTCACCTCTTTATCCTTTATCGGAAGAAACATGTGTGTCCTCCCATTCTTCTCCAGGGTATATGTGTTCATTCTCCCATCATGAATCACATTTCTGTCATATTGCCATGGCCTACCCAGCAATAGATGACAAACATCCATAGGAATGACATCACATAAAATCTTATCATTATATCCTCCTATCTTGAACTCAACTAAACATTGTTTAGTGACATATACCTGATGTCCCTTTTGTAGCCACGAAACTTTATATGGACTTGGATGATCAGTCGTTTCCAGCTCTAGCTTCTCTACCATCTCGGTTGAAATGAGATTGTCCATGCTACCGCTGTCCACAATGACCTTGCATACCCTATCCTTGGTATTGCAAGCAGTCCTAAAAAGTCTGGTCCTTTAGACTGAACTTTTCACCTCTTTTTCTGGTGCCAAAAGGACTTTTCGCATCATCAACGATCTTCCGCCTTCAACATCTTCTACCTCCACATCCTGCCTCTGTGCCTCGGTGATGTGAGCTTCTCCAGTTTCTTTCTTTTTCTCTGGACACTCATAAGACTTGTGCCCATTCTTCCCACATGTGAAGCATGTAATTACTCCACCTCTTCCTCTTCCTCTACCTCTAGTATGAGGAAAAGTGTTATTATCAGCATACCCTGCTCTTTTCTCAGTATGCTTTCCTCTCTGTTCAACATATTTCCCTCGCTGTGAGCTTCCACCTCTCTCAGTTCGAGTCTGAGGTTTCTTCCAGTTTTCCTTGGGCTTCTGGTTTCTGTCCTAGACAATAGATTTTCCTCTGGGCTGACTTTTTCCTCGGTCTCTTTGACTCTGCTTTCGGCTCAACTTCTCTTATGCTTTCAGAGCGATCTGATAAGCATCTTCCACCGTCCGGATGGTTACCATGCTCATCTCATCCTGAATCTCATATCTCAGGCCATTCATATACCTAGCTACTTTTTCATCATTGCTTTCACGATGACCTGCCCTGATGTTCAACCTATAAAATTCTTCAGTATATTCCTTTAGTGACATTATCTTCTGTCTCAGGTTCTGCATTCTCCTGAATAGAGAAATTTGGCAATCCCTGGGGATGCATTTTTCTTTCATCTTTGCAATCATCCTGTCCCAGCTCTTGATTTTCTACTTGCCTTGGCAACGCCTGTTCGCTTGTAGTTCATCCCACCACAATGCTGCATGTCCTTTTAATCTCGTGACATCATGCTTGACCTTCTTGTCCTCTTCGACATCTTCATAGTCAAAGTAGGTGTCCGGAGCTCTAATCCAATCTAGAAGCTCCTTTGCATCCAAGTTTCCTTCATAAACTGGAATGTCCATCTTCGCCTTGACACCCATTCTAGAAATAGATTTTATCAAACGTTCGTTTGCGGCATCTTCGGCTGCAACTTCTTCTTCTTCATATCCAATATCATTTTCATTTTCGGACTCATTGATATCTCCTACATCAGCTGTGCGCCTCTGTTTTGTCTCCACGTCCACAAGTCTGGTGCGTATGTTATGCAGATCTCTTTCTACTTCTGGATTCTGCACCTGTCTACCCCTTCCTATGGACATCTCCCTTTCCTCCTCTGGATCAGGTGATTGTCTATCTCTTCTTCTCGGTGGAATGCTGAATCTTCCTTCTTCCTGCTACAGAAAGCAAAGAAGCTTTTCAAATCTCTGATACCAAACTGACGCAGACCGCACCCTCTGCCTCGACAGAGACCTCTGCGCTGAACTCCTGGTCTTAAGAATCATTCTAATTCTAACTTCTGAGCCGGAGTGGCTCCTTCGATTCTCCTTGGAATCTTTGTTAAATCTGACCCATAGGTCTTTTTCGACACCTTACAGCCTTGTGGTCCGGTCTCTTCTCCGTTCACCACAGAAAGTCACAATCGGGTTTCGGGGTTTTCAAAATCCCGATGTCACGACCCTTTGGTTCCCGATTTCCCAATCTCCGCTTTCTCGATATGCTCCCCTTTGTGATTTAGCCCCTCCTGAGCTTCTCACAACTTCGAGCCTCAAAGAGGATTCTTGCATGCACTCCTTGCGGTAGACATTCAACCACCTCCAAGGGTTGAATCCTTTCGACCTTGCGCACCCCTGCAGTGGCAGTCCCTCGACGTCTTACTCAGGTTCACAACCTCGAGCTTGGCTTGGCCTGTGCACTCCTTGCACAACTCCTGTGCCCAACTGCACTTGTGCAGAAATGAGAACAAATGCTACCTATCTTAACCCTCTATCGATGCACTCCTTGCAGACACTTCGACTGCACTCCTTGCAGGAATCCTTAGGCTCAGATGTAGAAACAATTGAAATTCATTCTCAATTCTCTTCATCCTTCAAACTCAAAGCATGAAATCGCATACATAGCATATAAAGAAAATGTATAACAGGAAGCAAACATTCATGAGCATAACATCAATACACAGAGAACAACACAAACCATGAATTTGAACCAATTCTTTCTATTAATTCAAATGTCTGTACATGGGTGTTCTTACACAAATCTCTGCATGCTCTTACTCTTCCTCCTTCTGAATAATGTTACAATGCACAATGAGGGTGTCTATATCCCGTTTCCCCTCTTGCGCTCTCAAATTGTCTAATCTAGAATTAAATTCTATCTATTTGCATTAACTATATTAAATGCCTCCTACCTACTAAGGATGAGAGATAAAGGCTCAAGGTCCAATTACATTATACAAAAAGGCGCTCCCTCTTAATGGCTTCATTTAAGATTGTGCATCAACTTCAAGAAAATTTTAAAATTTGTGTTGGATTGTCCAGTTGTCCACTTGCATTCATGCTGGCTCGTTTGATGCGCTGGCGATGCTCCTGCATCAACTAATAGCATAAAATATTGCTCACCTTTCAACCCTTTTGTTCTAGTTGTTCCAACTAGATCAGTATGCACAATTTCCAATGGTTTTGTTGTGGAGTATTCCTTTGATTTGAAATTGGTCTTGGTTTGCTTTCCTTATTGATAATGCTTGCACAATGTGTTGGTTGGATTTATGATATGGGGAATTTCTCTGAATGATTCCTTTTTTATGACCTTGACACTATTATCAAAATTTATGTGACCCATTCTTATGTGCCATAGCCAAACTTCATCTTCCTTTCCTAAACAACACTTTTCCTTTCCAATTTCACTTAGTACGTATATGTTTCTTGGAGTTCTCACAACTGTCGCCACCACCATGCATGGATATGTGTTTCTTATCTCACATTTATATGACTCAAACAAAATTTTGTGACCCTGGTCACACATTTGACTAATAGTCAGAAGATTTTGTTTGATATCTTCCACTAGTAGAACATTTTCTTCCTTGGCATCCTTACTTCCAATCTTGATTGTGCTCTTCCAATGATTCTAGCTGAGTTCTCATTTCCAAAAGAGACTGACCCATGTATTTCCTTTATCAGGGTTATAAACTTGTCCTTATCACCTGTCATGTGCTTTGAACAACCACTGTCAACATACCAACCACGTTTCTTGTGTTGAGCTTGTAGAGCGAGTGTGCATTCTTCATTGTTGTGTTGATTCTAATTCCTTATCCATATTCTTTGTGATTCCTATCTGTGACTATTGTTATTATGTTGTGAGTCTCTTGTAGGATCTTTCATTCTACAATATTTCACCATGTTTCCAAAGTTGTTGCACTTGTAGCATTCTAATTTAGTACTTAAAGATTCAAACATATTGTAGCTTTTGCTCTACATTTCAATAGGCCTTATTGGATAAGAATTTCTTGTATATCCTTCATAGTTGTTTCTGTTTCTTTTTCTGGCTCTGCAATTCACAACCTTGTGTCCAAAATTATTACATGAATAACATAATCCAATAAAAATTGTTTGATACCTAGGAGTTGTATATATTATGAGGGTGTTATTTTTTTGAATCCTTCTTCTTCTTGAGATGTTTTTACTTTTGACTGTTGTTGATTCTAAACTCTGAATTTTCTTAGAGGTGGAGTATATATGTGATCTTCCTTTTGAACCATCTTGTCTTCTTCCTTCAGATTAGATTCTCCGACTGTATCTACATAGATTCTTTGCTTTTTTTCCTGATCCATTTTTTTGGAGCTTGAACCCTTTTCTATCTGGTTGTATCCTAGTCCAGAATTGTAATGATGTGGCCTTTAACTGTTAATAATCTCATCCAAAACTTTAGAGCTATTCTGCATGTTTTTCTTCTTAATTTCTTTTCTCAATATAACAATCTATGCTTCCAAACTTCCAATGATCATGTCTCTTTCTTATAACTGTTCTTTAAGTGCTTCTTCAACTCTCTTGTCTTCTTCTACTTGGATTTTTAATTTTAATGATCATATTATCTATTTCTTTGGAGTTGGAATTTTGAGCTCCCTCTTTTCTTTTTAGTTCTTCCTGTAGCGACTTCTTTTTATTCTTTTCCCTTTTTATAACTTCTATGAAACTCAATAATTCTTCTCTATAATCAACCTCTTCCTCTTCATATTCTTCTTTGGTGCCTTCTTCATTGGAGTCTTCTATTTCCATGAATATAACTCTTTATGTCTCACTGTCACTGAATTCATCTTCGTTTGATGAGGAACTGTCTTCTTTGGTGCAAATCCTTTTCTTTAAATATTTATTTTTGGTTCTTTTTCCTTTGTATGTTTGTTTACCCTTAGATTCATATTCTTCATTTCATTTCTTTTTCTTATGGGGACATTTATTAGAAAAAATACTAATACCATCACAATTAAAACAAATCAACAAAATATTACCTATATATTTGTCAGTTCCCTTTTTAATCCTTCTAACGAAGTTGGCTACTTCTTCATCGTCTTCTGATATATCACCACTATTATGATTTGGCTTTTCCTTTTGCTTGCTCTTTTTCTTTGTCTTCTTATATGCTTTGAGTGTTTCTTCATGTGTAACCAAATTTTCTTTCTCTGTTTTCATCTCATAAGCTGTAAGTGTCCCATGAAACTCATCCATGGTCAATGTAGCTAGATCCTCTCTCTTTTCTAGTGATGAAATATTTCAATCAAATCTCATTGGTAAGGATCTTAATACATTTTTTACAACAACCTGTTCATTTACCTCATTTACTAGACCTTTGATAATTTTTACTACTTCATCAACTCATAGAAAGTATGCAAGTATGTTTTCATCTTCATTCATCTTCAATTGTTTGAACTTTTCTATGAATATTTGGAGTTTAGCTTCATTGACTTTCTCATCTCTTTCATATATATTATTCAATTTGACCTATATGTCTTTTGTGGAATCATAGTGCATAAATTTGGTGTATATTTATTTAGTCAAACCATTCAGGAGTGCACTTGTGGATATTGAATTATTTTCTTCAAGTTTCTTTCCATATTTATCTGTTGGAGAGATGGTTGGTTCTTTGTATCCATCTACTACTGATTGCCAAACGTCAAATCCTAGTGCATGTATGCGTGTCTTTATTCTTCTACTCCATAAAGCATAACATTCCCCATCAAACTATGTTATCCCGATATTAGAGTAATCCATGATCTCCTTCCAATGGTTAAACTATATTTTGAAGGACTTTCTCTAATACCAATTGTTGGATTACTGAGAGGGGGGTTGAATCAGTAATGGCGATTTAAAATCCTTTTTAACCACAATATATATACACGTTGTTAAAATTATGATCAGTTTACCAATATCATTCAATAAGTGAAGAATAAATAAACCATGAACAATGATAAATCATACAGATACATAATACACCAATATTTTTATGCGAAAACCCAATGCGAGAGAAAACCATGTAATTCTTTTTCATATATGTATTTAAGAAGTACATTCATTGGAAGCACCAACTTCCTTTGTTTTCCAGCTCCAACTAGAAGGAGGCTCCAACCCCCTAGATTCTCAATCTACAACCTGAGGGAAACTCCAAACCCCCAATTATTTGGCTCCAACCAGAAGGAGGCTACAACCCCCTATGTTCTCCGACTACAACCAGAAGGTGGATAAAAATACCTATCATTTCCCTGTCCAACTTCCCTGAAGTATAAGTGCCAAATGTAGACAACCTACCACTATCACTAAATCAACTCTGTCATTGTCACAAATCTCATTGATAGAAAGTTCCAACCTATACCAATATTCTTCAAACTTTCCTGTAGATCCACGACTTGTCTATTTTGCAACATACATATGTACATGCCTTTCCTTACTGCAACTGGTGGGTATCTGCACCTTTGTTTTTTGCAACTCACAGACTAGCACAAATATCTGCTAGTATCACAAATGTTGTCTCTATCACTCTCTCTATGTCCCTATCTCAGTCTCTATCACTGTCTGATTACTCTATATCTACTCATAAACTGACTAATCTGATAGAAATAATACTCATCCAATATCCAAGTAGATCTAACAAAATCATGTACTAAGTTCATATATATGTCTTGTCATACAATTGGCTTAGGTTGATGGATAGTTGGTATGGATTGTTGGTTTTCATTGATGTCAACCATTGGAGAGTGATATTGTATATTGATGTCAACCCTTAGTGATTGATGTCAACCCTTTAGTGATTGATGTCAACCCTTGAAGAAAGCTTGATAGCACAAAGGTTTGGGTAATGGACCCAAGTTTGTTTGATATAAAGATGACTCATTATTGTCTTGTCATGGTTTATAATAAGTACAGTTGGATGAACTCCAAAGTGGTCCCCTTATGGTGAAATCCCTCATGGGAAGACACTTTTAGGATTGAGTTATCTTATAAGTATGGTTAGAGAACCGATGCTTATTCTTGGAATAATGAGATGAAGGCCAATGAATTTGTCAGTGAAACTATCCTATATGGATAGTGCTTGTCATTCCATTTTCGTTGGTATGTGGAACGTCATATAACTGTTGATTAAGGTTGGTTGTCATTGGTGTCAACCCTTGAAGAAAGCCCCATAGCACAAAGGTTTGGGTAATGGACCCAATATTGTTTGATGTAAATATGATTCATTATTGTTTTTTCATGGTTGATAAGAAGTAAATATGGATGAACTCAAAAGTGGTCCCCTTATGGTGAAAGCCCTCATGGGAAGACACTTTGTGGAGCAAGGGAATCCATGCTTAATTGTGGAATAATGAGATGAAGGAAAGTGAATTTGTCAGGGAAAATATCCTAGATGGATAGTGCTTGTCATGTCATTTCTGGTGGTATGTGGAATGTCACATAATTCCTCATGGTTAGAGAGTTATGGCCATGAGAAGTTGGAGACCCCAGGTTTGGGTAATGGACACAAGTTTGTTTGATGGGTAACGGTATGAGTTATGATATATTTTTAGATAATACTATTTTATATGGATAGTACATGTCATGCCATTTCTAGTGGTATGTAGAACGTTACATAACTTCTCAAGATTTGATAGTTATGGCCTTATGAAGTTGGAGGACCCTCATATGTCATCTAGAAGCCCCAAAAGGTCAAAGTAGTCAAAGTGGTTTAAGAGATTTTAAAAGGTAAATAACAAAGTGAAGTGATGAGTGTATTAGAATTCAAGTAAATACAAAATAAATTATTTCAATAATAAATTTAATGGAGAAATTAGAAGTGGACCCAACCCTAAAATAAGGAAACTGGGCCAAGTGACCTAGAAGATGTTTGTAAGGAAGCTACTTGGAGAGTATAAATAATAGGCAAGGCTCTCTCATTTGAATCACACTTGAGCATATTGAATATCTATATGTGTCTGAGGTAACCAAGGATATCTAAACCAGAATTCCGAGTGAAGGTGAAGAAAAGAAGACCGAAATGCAAGGAAGGATAAATTCTTTTGAGGGTGCTTTCTAAGGTATGTTATTTATAGGTCATCTCACCATTTTCGCTATAATTTTTTTTTTCTATAATGATTCAGACTGTGAAATTTCTATGCAAGTGAGAAAACATATCCAAGTATGTGTGGTAAAAAATTGATCTTGTGGGTCGTTGTATTTTGGGAGTTACACTCCGTGGAAAATAGGGTTTGTGGCCAGTCCTGAAACTAGTCAAAATTAGGTGTTTCGGGTAAAAATGTCATAACTTCTTCATAACAGATCAAAATTTAGTGAGACCAAATGTGTTGGTTAGGGTACAGTCTTTAGTATGCTATGTAATAGTTTCCAATCAATTCATCAAACCTTTTGTGCGAGACACTCTCTACAAGGTCGCTCTATAGAATAAGCCAGAATTCAACAAGGTATGCCATTTTTGCTATAACTCCTTTTCTGAGAGGTTCCAAGTAGTGAAACTTGGAGGAATTGCATAAAACACACCGACGAAAATTGTATATCAATTTCATATCTTTATACATTACATGTTCAAAGTTATGATTACTTCAAAGTTATGACTAATCCAAAACTAGGCATGTGAGACTAAAGAAAAGTTTGATGAAAATGCTAGTCTCTTGTTTTTAAAGTCAAGGAAGGTTTGCAGGAATGCAATCATATACACCAGCTCTATTACAGAGCTACAAATCATATTTGGATGATGAAATTGATGAGGGCTTTTGGTTGTGGTACATGTTGAGTACATGGTTGAGACAAGTAGTTGATGAGTTGGCACACATACATGAGGTGTATAGTTGATGATGTTGGTACATATTGATGAATCATAATTGACACATGATTAGTACATACTTGGTACGTGGTTGGATGCACTTGTTTATGGTACAGGTTGATTATAGGTTGGTGCATGGTTGATGAACTTGTTTATGGTATAGGTTGATTACAGGTTGAGGTACAGGTCGATGCATGGTTCAGATTTATTGGTACAGGTTTACAACAATATATCTCACATTGATAGTGTGACAGTGGTTCCATCATTCTACTTCTACTTTAGGTGGTAGGATGGGGCAAGGGTAGGTTGTTGTAGCCACCTTCTGGTTGTAGCTAGAGAACATTGGGGGTTGTAGCCTCCTTCTGGTAGTAGCTGGAGAATTGAGGAGTTGGAGATTCCCTCAGGTTGTAGCCTAAGAAACTAGGGGGTTGGAGCCTCCTTCCAGTTGCAGTTGGAAAACAAAGGAAGTTGGTGCTTCCAATGAATGTAATTCTTCAAGACATATAAGAAAAAACATTCCGTGGTTTTCTCCCGATTT